>JARHVA010004018.1:615000-692500 GCA_037957365.1 Torreya grandis | reverse complement strand
TAAAATCTAATGAAAAACTTATATTTTCATCACACCATGTGTGGACACCACATGTGTAACTAGAGGTGTAGACATAGGAATAGTAGAAGAAATAATAGTAGTCTAAAAATATATTCTAGAATAAAAACCTCTAAAAGGGTCATGGATAGCACTAAAGTGATCACGTTGTTCCTCAAATGTGACAACCTTAATAGTCTTTGCATTTGTTATTTCATCTCTAACTACATGTACCAATGCATCAATAAAGTGTGGATTTATATGGAGATATTTAACTAATTGTTATTGATTTATTTAATCAAATATAACATACACCTTATATGTTTCTTATTAAAAGGTATTTTCAAATTTGATATTCATACAATGTCTATCCAGACGATGCAGCCTATCACTTTGTATGGTGATAGCATGAACCTCCATAATATGGAAGTGATGGTAGTTATCATGACCTTCAAGTCTAGGGGGAGGAGAAACAAAATGAATCATGCATGATTTTAGCATCTAATAGTAAATGGAAACAACTGATATTGAATGTTAAAAATATATGAAGTATGAAAGAAGGATGAATATATTTCATAATTAATATTAGTCTTATAATTGTTACACAACTATTTGACCCATGTGTTATAAGTACAATCACTGAGGGTGGAGTGAATCAGTGAGCCCAAATAATACAACTTAAATTTTAATCCTTTCAAACTCTTAAACAATTATCACAAGAATTCATGAAGCATACACATCATTTATACCAATGAATAAGAAAGATAATCAAGATCACACACATAACACAAGATATATGTGGGAAACCCTCTTGGGGAATAAAACTCACTCTCAAGCCTAAAACACATGGACTACTTATCTTATAAGAGATTAGTCAAGTCCTTCTGACCAAAATTTAGAGAAATACCAATTTCACAAGGAGCACTTGCCCCTAAGATAATCAAGTCCTTCTAACCACCTTTTGGTCAAGTCCTTCTAACTAGCACCCTTGGTCAAGTCATTCCAACCTAAGGCCTTTAGTGAAACATATGTTTCATAAGGATCACCTGCCCCTAAGGAATATCAAGTCCTTCTGAGCTCCTAGGAAAAGATCACCGCCACCTTAAACTGATGTCTTCAATACCTGATGATGGATCTCTAATAACACAACCCTATTTACTTAATCACACACTCACAATACATTTAAAACCACATTTTGGATCACTCTACACTTCTCATCAACAACTCTATCACAACCACAACAACATGACCAAATAATCATACACACAGACGACACTTCTAATCTACCTCTCAAATTAACCACCAAGCTCACACATAAACATCCAAAATAGCCTTTTGGATCATCCTAGACCACTTCACTCATACTCAACCTATAATATCACTATTAAACCAACATAATTATGACATACAAGTCATAAATACAATCATCAATCTAATCTACTCATCAACCCATCCATTGGGCACACTTACTCTCCTTTTTCCTTTGCTCAGTCTTCTCACTTGCCTTCACTAAGTCTAGAAATCATCATCTTTGATTTCACCTTTTATAGAGCCATCATGAATTATCATATCCACAATCTTCCTTATTGTCCACAATACATGCCTTCACCCTTATGGCATCTTACATGGGTCACCTTTAAGTAGTACCCACTTTCAAATAGGCCTAAGTCACCTTTTAGGTCCTATGGAGACCCATTTAGGTCTTTCGCACTTATCCCATAAAAATAATAATACATGATCACATTCCAACATATGGACCCATGACATATGATCTATATGTCCCCCTTAAGTGATAACTACCTTCAAAACACCCTTTTGCTTGAACTCAATTCACTCAAATAACATTTTGTGCATACAATCACCATGAATAAATACACAATAAAATTATAACCCTTTGTTCATATTTTATATTATTTTTAAAACCTTCATAATACACACATATGGTCCCCATTGAGTCTAAAACACTTTAAAACTATTTTCTCATTTTCTAATATCTCAAAACCATCAAGAATAACTTAATTACCCTTCTCAAGTTACTTGTAAAACATGCATGAACACATAGTCAAATTTGAACCTCAATACATTTGAATTTACACATTTTCATATATTCAAATATATATTTATAAATTCACCTTGGAGTCCTTAACAAATTCACTTTTGACACCATGATCAAATTCTTCCTAGATCAAAATATATGGCTTAAACACCAGATACTAGTCTTTCCTTTATTAATTTTGAATATTCAAATTCAAATGGTTAAAGTAAAACCTTAGTTACTTTTATCTCATCTCATTTCCTCACATCTTAGATAAAATACACACCATCAAACTTCTTTTAAATTTAACTCAACTAAACTGTTAAACAAGAAACATGTTGACCTCATCTCGTGCACCCTTGCAATATTGACTAAACACGCATCATCAATCTTTATAGATCATCCTAGTCCTTACCTTGTAGTGCTCAATATTATATCTTATCTCAGATATCCCATGATTTTTCCACTTCACAACCCCACATGTCTTCTACATATTTGACTCTTTCACTTGATGTGCACCATTGATCTTATTTGCACAAATGACCGTGAACTGTTGGATCCCCATTTGGTCCTGATCTTTACCTTACAAAAAAATGACTAAGTATGAGAACCATTTCAATCTTCTTGGAAATCCTACTTTCCATATATATATATATATATATATATATATATATATATATATATATATATATATTGATTCATTTCAATTGCATGTCCTAAAATTTGAACCATTAAAACTAGGCATAATATTGAACAACCCCATATGACCATTTCCTCATGAAACCTTCATGCATGAAAGATATGTCATCACCAAACTACATACTTGGCTCTTTATTAAACTTAGATAAATAATGTAGTTGATCTTATATTCATTTTTCACCATCGCTATTTGATTCAATTAAATATGGACCATTAAATCTACCTTGCAAATTTGGTTAAGTGTTGGAACTTAGTGAACTTATGTCTAAGGGACCAACTTTGCACCTTAATAACTTTTATTTTGATTCATTGCATGACCTAAAACTTGGACCATATGATATCCTCACATAAGGTAATATATCCATATATCACTCTACTCTTATAAATTTTTCACATGTGAAATATGATTTCATCAATATGCTTACTCATATTTTTCTTCCATAGACCTAATTATGTCTAGATGAACATAATAAAGAACCAAATGAATTCCACTCATGCACACAATAAATAAAAGCATAGAAGACCTATTATCAGACCTATTTCACATCCTCAAATCACCATAATTATCCCTAAACATCCTTAACAATATAAACTCTAAAGATCAGCAAAACCTTCTTCAAGCATATTAGGACAACCACATTGCACACTTTATCATTGACACATAAACTATCAAGATACTTCATCCACTCACCTAGACACCTCCATGACATCACTAAAAACTCTCCAAAAATATCCCACTTTTTCATTAATATTAGAACCCATCATGAAACAATATACAACTCACCTTCCTTCTCTCTCTTCAAGCACTCTCACAATAGGAATATTCTCCCCCTTTGACACAATGATAAAGTGGGCACCAACTGAACTTGAGGACCTAAAAAGACCATAAAAAAGAGAGGACTACCTTAGAAATATTATAAAAACTCCCCCTTACCTTGATCCTACCTTTTCTTTGCCTTGACAACTTCCTCTTGTTATATGCCAAGACTCTCTTCAACCAAGCTCTAAAACCAATGAAGAAACAACACACAAGGACACCAAAAACTAATTAAATTCACCAAGAAACATTTGAGAGGGAATCCACCTAGGATATTTTATCCATTTCTCCTTTTGATCATCTTCAAATCTCCATACATCATGAAGAACCATCACACATGCTTATTAGCCTTCTCTCTCAAGCCACGTTTGGGACCACCAACAAAAATTTATACCACCCAACAAAAAAAAACATGCTCTAAACCAACCTAAGAACTCACTTTGAAAGACTAATGTCTTTTTATTTTTTTAAAAACTAAACAAAAATATCAAATCTTCATATTGGGCTTGTTTAGACTCCTCATAGCCCTACCTAGAACTTGCAGAACCCATAAATTTTAGTAGACACACATTAAAGACCTCAAAATTTATATCTAGATAAATCTAATATGACCCTTAATCACACCAATTTACATCACCTATATCATCCTCTATAACCTACTTCCTTGACAAACCTACTAGCCAATTAAGCCTCCATCTCGATAAAAACTTGAATAACTTGAAAACCACAAACCTTCAAATCTCTGTGAAGCTTGATTTGACAACCCATTTGGTCCATTCAACCTATTAAGAGACCTCAGACCTCAACTCATAATGCAAACCACTTTTTTTTATCATAGCCCAAAATTATAGAATCTCAAAACAAACAAGGTCAACAAACCTCCTTGTGGTCAACGCCCACCTCTAAAACTTATTACACACTTAGAGACAACCATCACACACTCTTGGACCAGAATTTGAGCCTCCATATATTTGGGAACCCATACATCTTATAACCCTTTTTTAGGCCTGCTTGCCCTTAAGACAAAACTGAGAAAACTGAGAACACTAAAAAATCTCTAATTTGACTTCAACATACCTTTAGACCAAAAAAACACCTAGAGAACACCATAATAAGGTCAACAAACCCTTCTATGCAAAATATCATCTTGACAACTCACAAATCTTCCTTTACTACCTAGAAACCTTCAATCTAACCCTACAAACTGAGCATACAAAATTATCAACATGTCTAAAGGATAAAAACATACCATGACATCATTTTAACATCATCAAAGTACTTTTCCCATCTTAATACACCACCTCCAATTGGATACATGCATCTCTTGACTTCTAAGACCTTTTCAAGAATGTGATAGCAAAACTTCCTTCTCCACTGAAAGGAGTCTGTAAAGAAGCATAAACAGAGACCTCTACACCTCAATGTTCTAAAACAAAGTGAATCCAGGAGTGGCCCACATCTCCTTAGTAATCAATGGAATCCTTTTATAACTATAAAACTCCTTTCTTCTTCTTCTTCTTATTTTGAACTTTGACAACTTGTTCCTTTTCTACATCACTCACTTTCTCTTCTATGATAGGATATATAGCATTTAGAGTAACTATGGAATCTTGACATACCTTGATCACTTTAGTAACTTCTTTGCATTGTAGAACATCACCTTCAAATCTTGTCAACATAGGAACCATGCTTGAATCTTTATTTCACATAGAAAGTTTCTTATTAGCATCCAAACACACCTTAGAATTAGCCTTTATCATAACCTTGGTCTCATCTTTGAGCTTGGTCTCTTCCTTTAAAACATGAGAAAATAATGAGAGATCTTGGTACTCTCTAACTTTTGGATCATTCTCCACCATAGCAAATAGATTACTTGGAACTATAGACTCATCATGACTCACACTTATCACCTTTGGTTTCCATAAGTTAACTTTCCTTCTTTCTTTCACTCTAGGAGCTTGATTAAACTTATTCTATCTTATAGGCCTTTGTTTTTAGAATCTAACAATGTGACCTCTCTATTGGAAGTTGAAGTATACTATACCTCTTTTAAGAATTTTATCCTGACTTTCTTGATTGGAACAAAATATTGAAATATGTCCATTATTTCGACAATTAAAACAAATTATTCCTTTTGAATAGGACTCACCTTTTGACTGATAAACCCTATCATAGTTTCATGAAAACTCATTTCTAATAGGTCTCTTGCATTCTCTATCTTTATTCCCAAACTAACTACATGTATAAGAATAACCATTGAAACTTGCATACTTCATGGCATTTGGTTGTCTGATTTAATTTGTCTTCACTCTATTAGAATCTTCATTCCTTGACTGATTATTGACCTTCAAGGTTTGATTCACATTAGTCTTTATCTTGTCTTGAGTTGCATTTTATTGTTCTTATTTATATCTAAGACTAGTCTTATCACTTACATGCTTTTGACCACTCAAAATATTGTCTAGATCACTTGAGATATTTTCAAATCTCATAAATTATTGCATATTACTAGATGTCTTATATAACTCGAGTTTTAATGAATCATTTTCAGTTACATAAATTAAACATTCATCTTATTTAGCTTTCAATCTTGTAGATAGGATTTCCAATTGACAACTAAGATGCTTGACTATATCTTCATGTTCCTTGGTGTCTTCATTCAATCTTGCTTCATACACACTAAATTGATCCTCATAGACCTTGATTTGTGACTTCATTTTCTTGTTAATCTTCTTCTCAATCTTTAATTCTTTAAGAGCATTCATCAATTCAGTCTCATAATCCACCTCATCTTTTTCATCATCTGAATCACTCCAAGTAGACTCCTTTTGATATGAGCAACTTCCTTCCTCAACCATGAAGAGGTCTTCATCTTCAATAGGACCATCATTTTCATGATCATACTCTGAGTCACTATCTTCACTCTTATCTGATGAGCTATAATCTTATTTGGTGTAGAGACTCTTATTGTCTTTAAAGTAATTCTTCTTGTTGTCAAACCTTTTGAATCCCTTCTTGATTTTATTAGACTTTTATGTCTTCTTATCTTCATCTTGGTATTCACCATACTCTTCATCATCATTCTTCTTATTATTATGAGGGTACTTGTTAGCAAAATATCCTACATTTCCATAATTGAAGCATTTGAAGGGTAGTTTACCCTTGTACTTACCTGACCTTATTTTCAATTTCCTTGTAAACAAAGTAACTAGTTCATATTCATCAATATCAGGTGTGTCATCCTCCTTGAGTTTATTACATTGGGAGTTTTTATTTGGACTCATTTTTATCTTGAATGATTCTTCCTTATTTGGTGGTTTATCATCATCGACTCTCATCTCATAGGTAGCAAGAACATCATGCAATTAATCCATATTCAACTGAGTAAGATCATGACTTTCTTCTATAGTGGATACTTTAGAATCAAAATTGAGAGAGAGAGAGAGAGAGACCTTAATACATTTTGAACTATTGTAGCTTATTTAAGATTCTCACCAAGAGCTCTGATAATGTCCACAATCTCATCAACTCTCTATAGAAAGGATGCCACATAGTAGTCTTCCTTCATCTTAGGACTCTCAAATTATCTTCAGTGAGTCTACAACTTTGTCAACTTAACCTTTGAATCTCCCTCATAAATAGTCTTCAATTTATCCCATATTTCCTTGGAAGATATGTAATGGATTACCTTGGTTTATTCAGTCTTTGAAATACCACGTGTGATAGCATTCATTGCCTTAGAATTATTCTCAAAAAAATTCTTATCTATGAAACATAGCCCCTTCTGACCTCCTACAAAAATATCACCTCCGCCTTTGAAATGATGTCTTCAACAACTGATGATGGACCTCTAATAACATAGCGCCCTTTACTTATTCACACACTCACAATACATCTAAAACCACCTTTTGGATCACTCTACAATTCTCATAAATAACTCTGTCACAACCAAAACAACATGACCAAATGGTCATACACACATACCACACTTATGATCTGCCTCTCAAATCAACCACCAAGCTCACACACAAACATCAAAAATAGCCTTTTGGATGAACCTAGACCACTTCACTCATCTTCAACCAATAGAATTATGACCTACATGTCATATATACAATCATCAATCTACTCTGCTCATCAATCCATCCATTGGTCACACTTACTCTCCTTTTTCCTTCGCTTAATCTTCTCACTTGCCTTCACTAAGTCTAGAAATCATCTTTTTTGATTTCACCTTTTATAGATTCATCATGAATTATCATGTCAAAAATATTCCTTATTGGACACAACACATGATTTCACCCTTAAGGCATCTTACATGGGTCACCTTTAAAGTAGTAACCACTTTCAAATATGCCTAAGTCACCTTTTAGGTCCTATGGAGACCAATTCAAATCTTTCACACTTCTCTGAGAACAATAAGAATACATGATCTCTTTCCAACACATATACCCATGCCAAATGATCTATATGTCCCCCTTAAGTGATAACTACCTTCACAACACCCTTCTACTAAAGCTCAATTCGCTCAAACATCATGTGCATATAGTCACCATGAATAAATATACAGTCAACTTCTAACCCTTTGTTCATACTTCATATGATTGGTAAAACCTTTATAATTCACATAGATGGTCCCCATTGATTCTAAAACACTCTAAAACTATCTTCTCATCTTCAAATATCTCAAAACCATCAAAAACAACTTAATTACCCTTTTTGAGTTACTTGCAGAACATGCACAGAAACATAGTCGAATTTGAACCTCAATCTATTTTACTATATATACTTTCAAATATTCAAATCTATATTTCCATATGTACCTTGAAGTACTCTAAAAATTTGATTTTTACACTATGATCAAATTTTACCTAGATCAAAAGATATGGCCCAAAAACTAAACACTAGTCTTTCCTTCATTAATTTTTAATATTCAAATTCAAACAGTCATAATTAAACCTTGATCACTTTGCTCACATATCATGACCTTGCATCTTAGATAAAATATGTACCGTTGATCTTCTTCAAACTTTAACTCGGTTAAACTGTTAAATAAAAAACATGTTGACCACATTTTGTGCACCCTTACAATATTGACTAAACACACACTATCAATCTCTATGGATCAGCCTGGTCCTTACCTTGCATCACTCACCATTGTATCTTAGCTCCGATTTCCCATGATTGTGCCACTTGGCATCCCTATGTGCATTATACATATTTGACTCTTTGACTTGACACGTGCCATTGATCTTGTTTATATGAACTCTCATAAACCATTGGATCTCCATTTGGTTATGATCTTTACCTTATGCAAAAATGAATATGTATGGGAACCATTTCAATCTGCCTAGAATTCCAACTTTGCATAGCTATATATTTTTCTTCGCTTCAATCACATGTCCTAAAATTTGAACCATAAAAACTAGGCATAATACTGAACAAATCCATATGACCATTTCCTCTTGAAACCTTCCTGCATGTGAGATATGCCATCACCAAACTGCTTGCTTGGCTCTTTCTTAAACTTATATAAATAATGTCTTTAAGCTTATATCTATTTCATTCTTTCAATCTTCAATGCGATTAAATGCGGACCATTAGATCTGCCTTTGAAATTTGGCTAAGTGTTGGAACTTAGTGAACTTATGTCTGAGGGACCAACTTTGTACCTTAATAAATTTTGTTGTGCTTCATTGCATGACCTAAAACTTAGACCATATGATCTCCTCACATAAGAAAATATATCCATATATCATGCTACTCCTAGAATCTTCACACATGTGAAATATGACATCATCAATATGCCTACTCAGATTTTTCTGCCACAGACCCAATTATGTCTAGATGAACACAATCAATAATTGGATGAATTCCAATCATGTAAACAATTAATCAAAGCATAGAAGGTATCTTATGGGACCTCTTGCACATACTCAAATCACCATACTCATCCTTAAACATCCTTAACTATGCAAACTCTGAATATCAACCAAACCTTCTTCATTTATACTAGGACAAGCACATTGCACACTTTGTCATTGACACATAGACTATCAAGATACTTCATCCACTCACCTGGACACCTCCATGACATCACTGACAACTCTCCAACACCATGGGATTACATGATTGTTAAATATAATGCACATTTCAAGAAAACAACATATAATGATTATAATCATGGCTTGAGCTAAAGAAAATAGAAACTATATCCATTATATCCATGAATGATTTATGTGAAAGAGGCCTAAGAGATAGGAAATTAGGTTTGAAAATTAAATTTAAATATAAATATCTAAAATTGTAGGAATAAGGATGCAACCCTACTAAAAAACCTAGGATTTGATGTAGTCAAAATAAGGATTGGGATCATCAAACTATAAGTTTCCTAATTAGAAATTAAAGTATCTAAACAAGATATAAGTTTTGAATATTCATATTGTCTAAAATATGTCTAAGTTAAGAAAATATGAATTTTACAAATAGAAGTTCAATAAACACTTTATTATTTATGGAAATAATTTAGAGGAATATGCTACTTATCTTTTTTTAGTTCTATGCAAAATTGAGACTGTGTAGGTGACATAGAAGACTAAAATTATATTTGGGGTCTCTTAGATTTAGAAAATTACTATCTGGGTTTGCCTAGATGAATCTATTAGTAGTTGGATGCCTATATCAAACACATACATCTAATCTCTAATATACTTGTCTGGCTAACCTTTACCTAATAGTTTCATATGAGATTGTTTCACCTACTTGTAAACTTTTATTCTATGCAATTTCAAAAGTTTTTAGTTATGTGTAATTCCATAAACCTATCTCCTTCACTTTAAAACTATAGCTTCTCTTTCAACACTAGGTTTAAAGTACAAAACGGAGTAAAATATGGGTGGAGTTGACCCTAACCACCTCTTGATGAGTGGTTCGATGCTTCATATACATTTTCAATTCTATGAAGAGGGATAAAATCACATGTAGTTCTCTTAATTTAGTGTGTGTACAATAGTGCTTGTTTAGTCTATATGCAACCTATAATCTATGTTTTGACACTCGAAAATGTGAAAATTTGACTTCTCTTAGCTGCTTCAAAATTGGATAGGACTTGATCCTTGTGATTGATATCTAATTTTGAATATTTAGGACAATCCTTCTCAATGTGCAAGTGGTAGATATATGTTTTCTTGATACTTTCTAGATGAGTTTTAGATAGCAAATATGATTATACCTATTATGTATATATAGATGCCTTCTTAGGTAACTTCTTAATCCACTAACATGAAAAATATATAGGTTGACCCATAATAATGATTTGAATTTTAAAAATGATAATTACAAGGTACACAAATATATCTATTATTAGTGGATGAATTTAGAATCCAAAGCTATCTAAGTATGACTAGAGGTGTGTATAAAATAATAACATTGATATGATGAACACAAGATAGTATGTTTTGGAAAATAGGTAGATTAGGTACATAATAGGAAATTATTGAAGGCACCTATTAGAAAATTGGGTCGGCGGGATGGGCCGGTGGGAGGGCATTAAATAGAATTAAAATATAATGAAAAAATGTACTAGTAAATATTTAATATAATCAAAAAGGTGGTAGTCCAACTCATAAGGATGATGGTTGTTTATTTCCATCTACCAATATACAAATCACTCTAAATACGCAACATAGAGAGTTAAGCAATGAAGGCTAGGATCATGATCTAAGTGATTTTGATGACGTGGATGCCCCTTACTCATGACTATTTAACCAAATAAACTTACTGATTCAAATGTATACTTACTCAACATTATAAATCTACTATATATTTATTTTGAAAATATGAACAAAATACCAATATTCTATATAATTCAATAATTCCATATAATACTTTCAAACAAATAATTAAAAACAAAAACTTAATATAAACTGATACCTTAAAATAATGCACATTAAAATTAGGCGTCCAAAAATAAGTTCATGTTTGCACCGACACCCCCAATCCACCCTACACAAATCACGACGTCACTTTCAAAATGTCCTTTGTAAATGGCCAATTGCATAGATTTCATGTCACAAAACTATGCTTTGTCGTGAAGATGGGGGAGTTGATTTTAATTATCTCAAAAGATGTTGTCAAACCAAGTTGAAGATGGAATAAATGATTCCAAACACAATGCCGTGGTGCTAATACTTTGCTCAAACGGGGTTATGGATAGAATATTGGCCATGTCTTGCTCCATATTTCCTGCACTGCTACGCAATTCATTTTCTGCTCTGTAGAAATTATAGCCATCCTCTAAAATAACTGGATCTGTCTTCTCCCGCTCAGTGACACTGCATTTCACAGTGGCATCCACTAATTGAGAATCTGGTAGAGCTAGTAAATAATCTCGCTTTTGTTGCAGATGTATGGCTGTCGAATCTGTTGGAGAAACAGGGGAGTAAGAACACCAGAGATTGTCAGTGACGACTGTGTTGATCGTGGTCTGCGTTTTAGAACTTGACTTAAGCCTGTGATCGTCATAAGAATTAATCTTTTCTTTAGCTTTTCTTTTGTGATGATCCACACTGCTTAATGGCTGCCCCTCAACAATCTCTGTCACGGTCTTACGCGGCGCAAAGGATTTAGCGGCTAACTTTTTGCTCAAATGGGTATTCCAGTAGTTCTTTATCTCATTATCTGTCCTGCCTGGCACTCGCCCTGCAATCAACGACCATCTGCAACGACAATTCTTATAAGTGGCAAAGAAAAAACATTGATATAACCGAGTTCAAGGATTAGAATCCAAATATTTTACCGGTTTCCGAGCAGATTGTGAAGCCTAATGATGAGATCCTCTTCGTCTGGAGATATATGGCCGCGCTTGACGTTGGGGCGCAGATGATTCATCCAACGCAATCTGCAACTCTTTCCACTCCGCATCAGACCTGTACATCAATTAAGCTTATTGAAAGTAAACAATCGGAATCGGTTTGTTCAAGGTTGAGTTTCACCAACAGACAAAACTGTTAAACAGTGGGTGTATTGACTGCCCAATTAATTACTCTTCCCAAATTAACAGACAAATCTTATCCTACATAAACATAAAATGTGTTACCAGCTTTGTGGGGAAGAGCACTCCAACGTTCCACGCCATTGGCTTCGATATATTTTCTCAACAGCGTATCTTCCTCAGTTGTCCACGGAACTCGGTTAAGTACACCAACGGAGGGACCTCGAGCCCGAGTCATGGTTGCTTAGCCGCCTGAAGATTTGTATTAACCTTGACTATAAACACTGCAACTCTGAAAAATGAAATCTGCAATGAATATTGAGCACCGATGTACTGTCTGCAATTATAGTTACATTCAATGGTGTAGTCGATCGCAAATTAGACTTAAATCCTTCACAAATACGTGTGAAATCCAAACAAAGAGACCTTAAGAGTACAGATTTCCAAATTTCTAGAATTAGATTGAAGACAGTGAAGCAGATGCGTGTCATATATAGGCGCTGCCAATTGAGTGCCGTAGAGAATAATGGAAACCGGACTACTATTCCTCCGCTGAATGGTAGCTGCAGAAAATGATGGCAGACGCAGCAAACTGAGACGTAATCTATCTAGTTGTAAAATCGAGTTTTACAGACTTATTCCCAACCGACAGTGACTGCAGATAATTTTGTTTTTAAGTGAGGGAGGCATGCTCGAGAGACGACTTGCTTACTCGGACTCTCACCCAAACCCAACTTTCGGTGACCATGACATCCCACTTGTGACTAGGAAGAATGGTGCCTCCCATCTGCAAAGCCATTATTGACAACATCCAAAATAAGCAATCAAGAACGGATACCAAATATAGAAAAAGTGGGAGATAGAGACGGAGACGGAGACGGAGGAGGGTTTGTTCTGTATTAGTGTGGTTTTGAGGAGTACGATTATGAGGGTACTGTGTGTCGGGGAGGAAGGACAAGGGAGTCGAAGTTTTTCTGGAAAATTGTTTGGATGTTTACTTGTTTTTCGTGAGTATGGCTGTCGTGGTTTGTAGCCATCGGTTGGGTGGTTGTTTACCTTTGGTGGTAAGAGTAGGTTTGTTTGTTGGGAGACTATGGAGGCGTCGAAGGAGTCGGACGACTCTGTAGCAGCGGTGGCGTGCTCTGCATTTTTGCCCACAACCTTTTTGGTGGCTGCATCTTGGGCAGCGTTTCGGTGCGTTCTCCGGTGGTGCAACGGAGATTGCAATTCTTTGGTTTCATCGTTGCTGTAGCAGCGATGATGGATGTAGTGATGGTCGTTGTAACTGCGGTGATGGATGTAGCGGCAGTGGCGGTTATTTCTGTTGTTCCCTGCATCTGCTTTGGTTGATGTAGTTTTAGGATTTTTCGGGTTTTCGATTTTCCATTTTGGGATTTGTTGGACTAGTACAATTGCTCTAAGGGCTTACTTTTTAAGTTTGCTCTTACTTAACTTTATGTGACCGGTGAGAAGATTGTGAGTATTGGTGCCATATTTTTACTAACCGTATAATTGTGTGACTTTAGATTTATTATTTTTTATAATAAAATCATTTAAAACATTTCAATAATAAAACAAACAATTAATGTTGTATTTACTTTTATTTTGATGGTATTTAAATATCCACGTATTTTATTAGTTAATCGGTATCACATAATACAATAGTCGTAAAATTTTTTAGAGTTATTTTTTTTATAGGATATTAAAATATCAAAGATTTTCAAATACTATGAATTAAGTTATCTTCTTCCAAAAACACATACATAATTTTTCTTCAAACAAATAATTAAATGTCTACGAAATAAAAACTAAATCAACCCTTGCCTAATATAGATATTAAACATTAAACTTCTACGGAATAAAAACTAAAATAAAATAGTAATAATATTTAAAATGTGATTAGATTAAAATAATAAATTGAAAATTCAATATTCAAAGTTTCATATTTGAAATCGTTGCAAATAGTAAGACAACTTTTAATACAAGATAAAGAGTAATGTTGGTAGTTTTCTTTTTAAAAATGAAAAATAATATTAAAAGGAATAGTTTAAATTTTTCTCAACTAAAATATTATTGATTAATTAAGAAATAGATCAATTATTAATTTATTAATTTTAAATCTAAAAAAATATAAAATATATTAAAGAAATTTTAATACTTTTTTAAAATATTAAAAATATAAAAAAATTCAATGGTTAAACACGTAACTAATTAATGTTCAAAGTCAATACTTACTCTATTTTCATTATAGATTAATAATTAATAGGTATAAGTGATGGTTTTATATCTTAATTTTATATCCCAATAATTAGTAATGTCACTTTCATTAGAAAATGTCAAACATTAAATACTACAAGTTTATTTTGAAACATCAAGGAAGGCTCCTCTTTTTAAAGCTATCTTTCTTTATGAAATAGTTAAACATTTTACAAAATAACATTTGTGACATTCACCCACTTCCATTTCCCTATAAGTCATTTTAGATATGTCATTGTAAGATCACGTATAAATTTGACAAAATGAAGGTACTATACTCGCATGATTTGACAGAAATCTTATTAAGGCCAATCCTCTTTGTTGACTCTCTTAGTTTATGGGATATTAAGTTCATTTCTACAAAATTGAACAATTAATGTCCATATATATATATATATATATATTTTTGGGGGGTAAATTATTTTTATTTTTAGAAAATGATTATGTTTTTATTAATAGATTTAATTATTCTATAATTTAAAGGTTTCATTGGTACAATTTAGAATTTATTCATACTATTTTTATATAAAAATAGATTACTATATTTTGCAGATAAAATTTATTTTTCTAATTTATTGTTTGGATTATGAAATTGAAGATTATTTTGAATTTAAATGTTATTTTTATTATGATATCAAGGGAAAAATATTTTGTCTCCTCATAAACTTATAACTCTTCCCATATTTTCTTGGCTTATAAGGATAAGGGATGTCTGGTCATTTTATTTTGAGAGTTGTTCGATTTTGAACAACATTTTCTTAGAGACGTTGCTTTTACAATGCTCTACATTCGAAGGATTACTTCTTTTATTCGCCTTGTTTCTTCTTCAACATTGAGTGGGAAGTGACCTTGTGGCAAGGTTGTAGATATGGTTATTTCACTGAGTCATCAAAGGACATAATTGTTTTTCCATATTTTCTTGGATGCATGTTTTTTAATTTTTTTGGTTTGATAGAGTTGAACTTGCACTCCCTAATCCTTAATTTAATTTGTATTTTTTCAGTTCCATAAGTGGATTTCATAAACATTAATAATATTATATTTTTATATCTTGTGCAACGGGAAATGCAAAGCAACTAGTACATACCATGTTGAAAATTATGTGTTTTGAGGATAAGTGCGATGTAATATTTATAATTTAATATTTGAGTTTTATCTATTAATAAGAAATTTAAATAAAAATTTCAATCCATGTAAACTTTAGCATCTCACTAAATATTTATAAATTAATCTAAAAATAATATGGAGCACAACTTTTCATAAACATATAAAACATAATTATGAATTCATCTTCCATGTGTAGACAACTTTAAAATATTATCTTCAAACCTGAACACACTAGAAATTTTGTGTATTTATACATGACTTCAATTCAAATTAGGATCATATTAGCATGCAAACTGACATTTAACACTTGAAAAGGGTGAGATAAGGGTAATACTAGATGAGGGGAAGCAGAGATTGGAAGAACATGGTAATACCATACACACATGCTTTGGACACATCTAGAGCATTCGTGCATGCTTGGGACATGCTTGAAGCATGATATCACACTATGTAAAAGAAGCACAAAATATGATCACATATGGAGGGAATGAAAATGACTTTGGTAGTGTTTCAAAGGAAATAAAAAAAAATTATCGACAAATACATAAACATCCTATAAATAATCAAATATCCCTTCTCCATAATGGCTGAACTTAACTAGCATGCACAAACTCAGGTACATGTTAGCATGGCTCATGGGCCCACCTTCCATTGAAAGAGTCAACTGACTCCACCATGCATGACTACAGTTTAACTTTAACTCACCCACTCTTAACCGCCTTCGCTAACCCAACTTAAACCAACCCATCTTCAGTTATCATCAATAAATAACTGTGACTTTGTCAAACCATCCTCGATCATCATCTTCCATAAACTATAATTCTATCAAACATGCAATATGAAATTCTAACTTTAACTGCATCCACTAACATCAAACATTAATGGCTCACAATGTCTCATCATTTTAAAAAATACCATGTTTATTTTCCCTTCATTTCATCTAGTGATAAATGTAGACACTTAGTTTTGGCCACTTTCATGCCTAAACTGAGATTCATTTCAATTTCTAGCAAATGACACATCTAATCCTAGAAATCACCTAAATTACCCAATTTCATCTCCACAAGGGATTTAATTTCCCATAAACATGATGAGGGTCGTTTATTTGGTGTATTACCATGTATGCATCACTAACCTAGTTTAGTTATAACCCTAGTCAAATTATGACCTAGTAATTTAGCACTTTTGGCATGTCAAGCTATTAATTCATAACATTTAAAAAAATTCCAAAAGCCAAAAAGTGCTAAGCAATGTTAATTACATTGTAAATCTTAGTTAAATTATCTAAACAAAAAATTCAAATCAAATTAGTGAATTTCATTTATCAAAAAAATAATTTTTAGGCAAATATAAAGTCAAAGGTCAAATGAGCTAATAAAATGATTTATTTTCACATAAATATTCAAAAATAAGAGTCACACCTCATAAATATCTAATGTGATTTGTCATGCCTTAGAAATATCTGAAACTAAGGTGTCAAAATTTCATGAGTGCCTTAACCCAACCTTGGGTTAGACTAACTCAACCTAGGTTAATTCAATCTCAACCCAAATTAGAATTTTACCTAACCTCCCTAGGGTAAGAGTTATTTGAGCTATAAATACAAGCGTCCACACCATATGTAAAGAAGATTTTGTATGTAAGCTTATTCTATCAGAATACCTTCTTGAATCTTTTGAGAGTAGTTTTATAAAGTCCAATTTATGACAAGCTTCACACCAAGCCACAAGTGACTATGAGAGAGATGCTACCACCATGGAAGAAAATTGTTAGAAGATTATAATTGTCATAGGCCGAGCACGAACATCCTTATGCCAACAAGCATAAAATTTGATAAAAGAGGTAAGAAATTTATATTGTCTTTATCTCTATTTTGTGATCTTGATTATTGTGTTATGCTCCCCCTAGTTCTTAGGCAAGAGTGTTTAGTCCCAGTGTATTGTTATGCTTGATTTTTTATCATTTTTACTAACAAGAGACTAATCTACATATTATTTATGCTTTGAATACCTAAGGTACATAATGACATGCCTGATGGGATCATGTATCTCATATGGCCAAGGATAATGATATGTTAACCTTAATTTTACTAACAAATGCATTTAATTCTTCAAGTTTAGAGTTTTAGCCTTCAAATACATGTCATTATTTTTTTTTAGTAAATGATGAATTTGCCATATGTAATAGAGGCTTCACTATTTCCATGTCCTTTTGTGATATGTAGTATTTTATAAATGGAAAATTTGCAACTATGAATTTGACCTTATAAATGGTGGATTTTTAGAATCGATGGTTTTTCTCCTATTAAACATTGACTTTTCAAGGTAAAATTAATCTTTGTTTTAGTATTTTACTTCTTGTTTTGGTGGCTTCAATGACCTAATTGGTAGTTTTGCCCTATTAAATGATGGCTTTTCCAAAGTTTCTCTTTGTTTGTATTTGCAAAAAATCAGTGCCTTCACCCTGCTAAATGGCTGCTTCACTCTATGTTTTTCCAAAACCTAAGAGCTTGAAATGGATTGTTGTTTGTTCACTTAATTTTTAACTTCTAAAAAATCAAGCCCCCTAACATTTGTTAGGACCTAAGGTGGAGATAAATAAACTTAATAATAGTTAATAACTCATATAATTTTGTTTGGTGCTTAAAATCCACTTAATCACACTTGTCTTTTAGATTTTAAAGTTTTTACAAGTGCAAACAAGGCCAAGGGGCTAAAATTTCAATCACACTTTGATTTGGGGATATTAAAAGGAACATCTTAGTTAGAACTCTTAAAGGATTTTTCATTTTATTTTTATTTTTTATTAGCTAAATTTCAAAGTTCATAGTTAGGTTTATTTATTTGTGACAAATTGGAAACTATTGCATGTATGCTCTCCCCTATCCCCTTTAAGGAAATTAGGTGACCAAAAGTGCTTAGTTTATTGTAGCTATTTGAAAATTTATGTTGGAAATAATGTCACGTATGCTCTCCCTAAGTTCTAAATGGCTTGGATGACCTAGAAATGACCTATAAAGTATTTCCAATTTATTTTTTAACATTTAGATTGTGGGTGGGAGCCCATTTCTCCCTCATAAGTTCTCTAAGGGTGCATTGACCTAGAGATTTATCTCCCAACATCATACCAACTCCAATCCATGATAGGGTATACAAATTAGGGAAACCATTGGATGGGATAGTGGTGAGTGGTTAGCCTAACCACCCCAATGGGTACCTAAGCCATGTGATAACTAGAAATCAAAATTGACTAAGCATAACATAGATGAATTTATTATGTAAAGGACTAGACCATTGCATAACAAGATAGGAATTTTGGACTCATTTGATGTGATCATGCATTTATGTTTGCCACACTTGGAACCATTTAGTAATTTTGAGATTTACAGATTTTGGTCAAAACCCCACTTGCTGTGAAATTTATTTATAAATTTTGAGTGTTCCTCACTCTAAGATCATTCCATATATCAATGCTTGAGAGACAAATGGGGGCATAAAAACTCTACTTACACATGTACTTTAATTTATGGATTAATACTTAATTCCTCACAAACATTGGTATATCAACAGAAACTTTGGTAGAAGCTATGCACACATGTGTTAGTTTTAGATATAGGACAAGACATTAGTTTTATTTCTATTTTTTTATTTAACTGTGTGTTTTTATACTAAAACTATTTATTTGTATTTTCACATCAAACTAAGTCCAAAACTATCACATTGTTTTCATACCCTTTTAGCCTAAGAGGTGTTACTCTATGTGTTTGTGTCACCACTTGTTTCCTTAGAGATTTATTCTAAAACCATTTGTGTGTCACTTGTTTAAATGGGGTATCATTATGTTTCTCATTATATCAACCTTTGGAGGCATGACCTCAAGAATCAATTGTGACTCTAAGTGAAACATAGCTAGTTTAAGTAGCCCAAGTACTTAAATGAGACTAATTGGTGTGTATTATCATTTTTCATCTATTCAAAATGCATATTTTGTAACTTCATACTAATCTAATAATGTTCATGGATTCACACCAAGTATCCCTCAATTAGTAGCATGCCATCTTTCTCATGACTTGTGCCCCCTATGTACCCCAACTCAACCTCTTTGGTATCCTACTTATCCCTATAATTATCCTTGTCAAAACCATGCTTCCCCTAGTAAGTATAATCAAATTATTACTCAATCCTTATCAAGACTTGAATAAATCCTATTAGACTATAAAAGGTTATTGAGAGAGATTGATAATGAAGATGAGATTTGTCCAATTTTCCCTATTCATATCATTCAAACTATGAGGGACTTAATACATTTTATTAAGAGTGAGTGGGAAAATTTTGAGATAGAGAATCAACAATTACCAATAAATGACATGTTGGACATAAGATGCTTAAGTCAGTGTATGGAGAATAGGTTAATTATCCTAGAGAGGCAAAAAATTCAATACAGTAAACATTTTTCTTATACCAACGTAGCCCAAGTTGTAGCATACCATCAAGAGGAAGTTATTAAGTTCAATATTCCAAGTTGAAAGACTTTCACTCCTAAAAAAGTCTATGTCTATGAGATATCCACCCACTCTTCCTCAAGAGACTCAAAACATTCCATCATGGAGACATTCTTGTATTATGACCCCTAATTACATCATGCCAACCCTTGAGAAGAAAACCTTCTCCCATGCTCATCCAAAATAATAAAAATGAGAAGGTAGTAGAGGTCAAGCCAAGAGAGTTTTCAATTTATTTGGGTCCTTCACCAACCCCTTAATTTGGAGTTGTCCATGAATACCAATGCATATCATAATGTGAGGGGTTGATTGTTGTCTAGAAGGAGAATAATGAATAAGTCTTATCACAAAATTCTCTTCCCCTTCCCAAAGATATCCCAATAAGTCCTTCAAGATCCTAAGTTGAAAAAGACACCCTCTCAAGCTTCAAATAAAATAATGAACTTGCTTACCCTCCCACCATCTCTAATTTGGAGGGAGAACCTATTGTATGGAAGGAAAGTGAAGAGATTCCAACTGAGAAAGAGAGAATTCAAGTGAGTATGATGAAGAGATCACCATTGGGATTCCTCTTCATGAGAGAAAAGAAAAATCAGTTTTGGAAGAAGAAAATCATGATGAACTAATCCTTTTTAGGACATATGAACTTTCATTCTACATGGAGGAAGAAGAATACCAATCTAGTTGTCATGGATTGTGTCTTGATGGAAGATCTTGAGATGATCATGCAATAGTGAGTTATGTTTAAATAGACCTTGAAATATATTATCTTCCCAAAGGTTTGATTGATGGTGCAATGGCTCCTAGTGAGAAAAGAGAAAACCTATATGAATCAAGTTACAATTGTCCTATGATTCCATTAAGGTTGTTGAAGCATTGGATAGGTCTATAGCTCCTAAGGGGAAAGATAAAGATAATATTGAGGCTGAGTTTACTTCAAATGAACTCATGATTGAATCTACAAAGACTCCTAATGAGCTTGATGATGATTGGAAAAAAATGTACCATGATTTTCTTGAAGAGATTGAAGATATTGGCATGTCAACACTGAATGATAGAGTGAGGGAACAAGATGATAACCAAATTGAAGTGATGGTTTCTAATGAGGAAGATATACTTGCAGCTAAGAGTGTTTATTCTCATGGTCATGAAGAGGAAGTTGAGGTAGTTGTCTTGACTAGTAAACATGGTAAAAGTATGAGCTAAGAGGTTCCAAGTGTCCTTTAAACATGTGATGAAGACTCTATCATCTCAAGTCATGAAAATGAGTCTCAAGAAGACCTTAAGAATGAACAAAGCATCCAAGAGAAGTATGTCTTTCAAGAATAACTTATTAATTAGCTTGAGATTGTTACACTAGATGAAGAAGATCATAATGAATCATTTGAATGGGTTAAGGAATGTTTTGAGGTTCAAGATGATATAAAAGAAGGTACATAGTTCAATTACTCCTTTAATCTTGATAAAATTACCTCCATCCCAGCTTTCATAGAATAAAAAGAATATCTAAATAAACTACAAACAAGTAAGGTATAACTATAAAGCCTATTTGAGGTCATGGGAACATGTTATATGATTTTAAAAGGAGAATACAATTTGACCAAGTCTGATAAGGGAAACTTTATAATCATGCCATCCTAATAGACTAATTCACTTGAATAAGATTTTTGGTTCTTAAATATGTTTATCAACTTCTTGACCAATTTGAAAATTTGAAAAAGATGACATCCTATATCTTATTGAATCCCAAGATGATCAAGGTGGAGATTAACAAGTTCTCGATAACATGTGGAAATAGTACCATGAGAGCGTTCAATATATTAAAGTTATTTTTAGGCCTACATCTCCAAGTGAGGACATTGATAAAGTGGTCATGAAGGTTGGATAACATACTCAGGAAGAGGTTGATCACGATACACTTAAAGAAGAGAATGATAAAGTTTGAAAGAAGTATTTTAAGTTCCTTCAATAGCTTGAACAAATTATATCAATGAAAAAAAAGATTATATCCCTTAAGATATCATAGTGAACCAAGAGCATAGTCCAAATGAACCACTAGAAGATAAAGTTGTAGTTATGCATATGAATAAGAGTATGGTAATAGTGGAGAGTCCTTTTATTGATGAATAACATCATGAGGTAAGCTATGAAATATAATAAGATTTTATGTTTATATGATATATGTTTACTGTTAATGATCAATTTCAAGACAAGCTAAAGATATCGGTAGTCTAGAAAAGAGTTGATAGAACAAGATCAATGATCAAGCAATAACTTTATTTTCATCACCCATGTCCACCACATGGAGAAGATATAAGAAGTTTCAATTTTGTTGGAGGTTAGTTGTACATAGTAGTTTCTTTCATTTTATCTTCCCTAAGTGCTTCTTGGCACAATATGTGTCTTTTGGTCTAGTTTCTTTGTTGGTGTATTCTCCTTTACTTTATTGTGTGTTGAGGGCATTAACATTTGTTTCACTTGTTCTCAATTCTTTCAATTATATTTCAAGGTATATGCCATGTTTCTTGATGAGTAACAAGTGACCCCATATCCCAATAGATGTAATAAGGCTACTAGTCTAGGTTCATAATAGGAATACACCTCCTAGAGGTTGCCAAAAATGTTAGCCAAAATGGATACCATAGGCCATTACATTTCAAAAATTTCTAATCTTGTTTAAATTTGTTTATATCCTTTATTACTCATGGTCTTGATGTCATGATTTATCTTGGTGATATCCTATCAAGTTGTCTTAGGTTTTTTTATAGATCCTTGCAAGGCAAAGTTGAAATGGTAGTTATGTCACCTTTGATTGATAGTTAATCTCCATGGTATTGACCTTATTGATGAAAGTTGACAAATATTAAGGTAAGTTTAGAGAGATTAAGGTAATTATCAAAATCCAAATTCATGGTTGATTCACAATGAAGACAAGAGTGATGTGGTGTTTCTAAGGTATATAGCATTTCATAGTTTATGAATACCTTCAAATCAAGAGTTTTTGAGGTAACAATATTATTTTTAAAGTCTTTTTGAGAAGTTAAGGTAACCTTGTAAAAGTTAGGGTTTATCTTGTTTTCAGTTTATTGATTATTTCAACCAAGAAGTGACTTCATATGAGTGCCAAACATGAGGAGTCAATCCAAATAAAAGGAAGGATTAAATAAGGTATTTTGAGACTCTTGTCACTCTTTTAAGATCATATTGTACCTCACTTTACCCATACAATCAATTATCTAATGTACTCACACTTTGAAGTTGACTTATTCACTATTTTGAGTCCAAAAATAACATGGTGCCAAGGATGTAAAGGAGAGATAGTTATGAAAGGATATCTATATGTTATATATTCATTTTTAAATCCAATAATAATATCCCATTATCACTTAGTGCATAATAGTAATAGGTTTGGTCTCAATAATAACACAGTAAGTTTGCAAAGAGGATAAGCAATATGCATAGGAACCTATACAAGGAAATTTTGAAGAACCAAGACCATTAAAAACATATAAAAAATCTCATTAACACGTTTTTAGATCTATAAAAACTTATAAACCCCTAAATTAGCTCGAAGTGTGTTGAAATTACAAGGTACAAGCATCACTAGTGGACTATGTTTGAGATTTGCAAGTTTAAATGAGAGATTCTTGTCAAAATTTGTGTAGTTAATCCTTGAGAAATGTCTTTGAACAAGTAATAACACCTATAAATTTTTATAAAATATCATTCAAGGACAAAATAAATGAGGGAGTTCAATTCCATGATAGGTTTGCAATAAATATGGGCCTAAATGGACACCTACATGACCGTACACAAATTTTATCAAAACTATGCAGTGATTATATATGAAAAAAATAAGGTAATTTAGGGTGTAGTTAAAATATGGGGACATTTTAAAAATTTTATAATACTTGGGAGGAATATAACCCTTCAAATAAGATTAATTCCCAATCTTTGGCAAGATAAAATGTCTTAAAGAGAGCACAAGCTTGCATACAAAATATGAGGAAGGGATGGAAATTTTGGTTTGAGCATAAGTTTTGAATGTGTGTGATAGGTCTGAGATACCATGAATTAATTAAATAAAGTGGTTAGACTCTTGTTAATATAGATTAATCATCAAAAAATAAGCCATTAGGGTCAAATTTGCCTAACTACTCACAAACCCTAGGCATGGGTCAGTTCAAATTTCAAGACTCTAAAAGGGTAAATCCCTTTGTAAAACAATTTTAAGACATGATATGGAATTTTTAATACATAATATGATAATTTAAAATAAAAAACAAGAATATCAATACCACCTTTTGTTAAAAACATCTTCTCAACTTCCACCTACAATTTGCACAAGCCCAAGAAGCTTAGTTTCTATTTGTAAAATTGAATGAAGAGATGCATGTGGTAGATTTATATTTTGATATGTTAATAGATTATATTAAATATAACTTATTTTAATTATTTCTCCAAATAATGCCCCTAAATTTATAAATAATCATTAAGTGTGTTGATACCCCAAAACTACTAGTTTTGCCCTTCAAGGGCTCGATAGAAGAAAATTATGGTTTGAATGGATTTGATGCAATCCAAACACATTTAAATTTTTTGAGATACATTAAAATTCCTCATTAATAATTTTTAAAACAAATTCTTGGCATGTGTGAAGAGGGAAAACATAGAAAAGAGGTCTAAATCTACAAATATTTACTAATTTGCATAGTTTTTGAAGGGATAAAAGTCTCTTAGCCATTGGAAGAGATCTTCCTAGCCTAAAAAAATATTACTTGACCTTTTATAATCAATTTGAGAGGGATCCATGTATTTATAACGAGTTTTCAAGTCACATAATAGGCCTATATGAAGACTATTCCTTGCTTGCAAAGAGAATACAAATGAGCAAGCCTTATCATCAGAGGTATTATAAGCTTCACAAAATACCTATAAACATATAATGATATCCTAAAATCCTTTTAAAATCATATATGATTTCATATAGTTTGGAAAAGACTAGTGTACATGCATATTTGCTTTTCTCATAGTGATTGCACTCTCAAGACAAGCACAATGCTAATTGATAACCTCTATCATATTCTCAAGTTTGTTATCAAAAAGGTTTTTTAGGTAATAGGGAGTGAAAAATATCATTTCATTGTTTTGCCTCTAATAGACCTTGTTGCAACTAAGCATTCTCTTGAAAATACTAAGAAATCTTGAGGTACCTATACCATCAATTTGGAAGATGCTTAGGCATGGATAAGCTTTTACACAGTCCTCAAATTCATATAAAGATTCCCTATCATGAAAAAATATATATATATCAAATTATCTTGTTAATATACTACATAGACCTAAATGAAAAATGACTACTTGAAGATGGTCTATGAGGTGGGCAGAGATGGTAGGATCTTCTCCAAGACACATATGAGATGGAAAATATTTTTGTGTAAGTCATAAAGTAAGATACATCAATATTGAAGATGATTAGGAAATAAATAGGTGTCAATATAGTCAAGGGGATTTGAATCCAATTGAAATCATGAGCTATATAGCAAAGAATTAAAATACATGATGAAATATGGAGGTAGTGTAGCATAGAATAAGGTCAGTTGTCAAGACTTCAAGTTGTAACTGACCCTTCAAGACGTTAATTTTAACTCCTCAACTAAGAACTCATATTACACCTTGAAGATCATCATCTCATCAAGTAACACACATTGATGAGAAATTATAGGATTGTTCTCTCACTTACCACTTGGAATTATAACTAGTTTGTAAGGGATGACATTTGTCGTGAGCTCTATCAACATCTTTTCTCCCTCTCTTCTAGATTTTCTATATGTAATTCCTTGAATGACATTGTATGGATCCTTCCACCTAAGTATGGTGAAGACCTACTCCTTTTTTAAACCATTTAAGTAATAGACAACTAATTTTACCTTCTCTTATGACTGTATTTTAGTGTGTATATAATTGTAGTTGATCTTATCAAGTGTGGTTTTAGTTATCATTGGTATATTATCCTATCTTATCATCTTCATGTAGTTTAAAGTCTCTCTTTTAAGTCATATGGTAGGATTAAATTAGTTTTTTAGAGGTTAAGGAGTGGAATACATTCATTACTGTCTTATTATAGACCTCTTGATAATCCCTCTTACCATAAGCATCATCTAGAACCTCCATATTAGAATATTGATGCAAGAGGATGAGATTAGGAATAGTGTTATTTAAATTCAGTCCTATAGTTTATTTTGTGCCTAAAAATAAGTGGTATCGGTCATAAAATTGGGTGCATCACCTCCCATTTACTTATTTTCAATTACCTCTCTCCCTTTTCCTTACAAGTAATAGGTTTAGTAGTAGTTTCAGGTGATACATAAAGGGAGATAGCCATAATCTAGATATTCAACTCAAATATTGGGCCACCCATAGCCTAGAGGTGTCTCCATGTGTCATATAAATGAGAAGTTATGAAAAAACCCCTCAAGGGTGTAATTTAGATTTATAACATAAACCTCTCAAAAAGATATAGTCCCTTATTACCATATGTTTTTTATGCACATTATATGTGATTCAATATAGGCTTGCACCTCTTTATAGATGGTAAATGTTGGATTTTCTTATTTACATGAATTAATATGACTATAGATAGTCTTTAAAGAGTGTGATGCATATCTATGCAACCTTGGGTCAATTTCAGAATGACTAGTTACCTTTCTCTACCACCTCATGTAACTAATATTTGATCTGTATAATGTGAGAATATTATGAATATCCATATTGTTATTGAACTTCATAATCAATGACTAGTTACCTTTCTTTACAACCTCATGTAACAAATACTTGATCTATATAATGCGAACATATTTTGAATATCCATAATGTTATTGAACTTGAGAATCAAAAGTATGTGAAGATATCACCAATTCTTGAGATAATGAAAATAAATTATTACTTTGGTCTACTCTAGTTAAGTGTAGTTTAGGTCTAGGTGTATTCAAGAGGTGTAGACTCATAGGTTTGGGCGAATGTAGGGTTTGTGGATTTTATATATTGGGAGATAGCAGTAGAGGTGCACCACCTAGATTATGGAAAAAATATATAGGGATTGTAAATGGAGTATTTTAGACATGAAATCTTGTTCATTTTTCATAACAAAGTCGTAAGTTTTAACATTCATATATAAAATAGTCATAAAAGTGTAGATTACTATAGAAATTTTAGTCCCTTTTATCTATCCTTTAGATTTTGAGTATAGGTATATTATATGGGGTTGATTTTAGGAAATAAATTATAAGGACACTTGGAGGTTACAACTATTAAAAATAATAACAATTCATTGTTTGCAGAGTGACTTATGTGTTCAATTTATTTTATTCCTCTAATGATGTGGAAAATTTACAATTTCCCACCTTACATAAACTCATAATCATTCAATATATTATGTATCTTGCTAATATACAATGCATATAGTTATAGTAAATAACAAAAATTTCACATTTTCATTATTTTCCTTGTGTTCTTGTGTAATTTATTGAATTTTTGCATGTATATGGTGGAAATATTCTATCTCATCATTTATAAAATAATTTAACAACAATCAATTCTCTTTAGTTGATTCTTGTTATTATACTTCTACATCACTAAAAGATAACAACTTTTAAATGATGTGTTTTACCCTTAAATTTTATGGGTTTTGGCTTATTTGAGCTCTACAAATTATTACTCTAGTCCTTCATGAATAATTTGGGTAGGGGAACCCTCTATCTATTGCTAGGGGTACGTTGTTCAATGAAGTAGTGTAAGTGATTTAACTTTTTTAGGAATAATGGAGTTTTATTCCTATTTTAGTTAAGGGTCTATATTAATATATTAGTAAATAATATTTCAATAGTTACAATCCTAATTTTTATAATTTATCTATCTTTTTTACCTTTTTTAAAAAAATCAATAAATAAGGAGAAAATAGAACTTATCTTAAAACAAGCTAAGATGGATGATATAGGGACTTAAACTGGCTATATAAGACTAGGATAGTGTCATAAATCAGAACCTAGATTTCATTTGATGAAAGGATAGGACCACAAAAAATAGGACACTTCAGGGTCCTACACTATTGTCCACTCCTACTGCTATTGTCCAAACTGGTCACAGAGACCTAAACTTTATAGGTTCTTTGTGTTGTTCCTATGTGAGCCTACCTATGAAATCTTGAGTGTTAAATGTTGATGGAGTTTTCTATAAAAATGATTCAATCTTCAAACCCTAACCCTCCATCATGATTGATAAAATAGTATTTAAATCACTTAGATTAATGGGGGTTAGTGTGTAATATGCATTGAATGTGTAATCCACACCCCTTATGTGGGTGCGTTGCCTACATACCAATACTTTGAAGAGGGATCAAGCCATATGTAGTTCTCCCACCTAATGTGTTTTGTGAAATAGTGTGATATAGATGAAAAAATGTCAAATTAAGAGTTCTTGAGGTGGCTATGGATTTGTATGAAAATTTGAATATGTTTGTATCTATGTTGGGTGACTATATGCAGAGAATAGGGAAGTTTGCATTAATAGTTTTCTTGTATCATTTCTTGCTTTGTAATATTTTGTCACCTCCATTATAAATGAAATTTGAATGGGATTTTTTAGGGAATAATTGGTCATGGGTCAAATGTATTCATGTTAGGATGACATAATGAAGGATAGGAAATAATTGAAAATGATCATTTGGGTTCAAATTGCAAAGGGATAGGAGCATCAAAAATGGGACACCCTAGGGTCCAATGCTATATTCCAAGTATGGCATTCATATCCTACAGGTTTGGGACCTAGGGGGATAGGATTATCCTAGGAAATATATCTTGGTTGAGGTGGATTTATTGTTTTGAAGGCTTTGAATGACTAACAATGAGTAAAAAGGTGTCTAAAAGGGTCACAAGAGCATGTAAGAAGGACTAATGGATTAGACGTCACAAGCCACACTCGAACTAATAATTTGGACATTTTATATGACTATATTTCCCCCCCCCCCCCTTTATTTTAGTGATGCATCAAAGTGAAATACTAGGATAAAGGAAAAATAAAAATCATACCTGAACTTACCTAAAGGGGTGAAGCCCATAAAGATGTGCGATGCTAAGTGATTTTTGAGTGATATTGGGTATATGCTAAACCAAGAGTAATATCATGAATAGATATAAGTGCTCAATTCCATAAGGGTGGCTCAATAATATAAAGGCTATCCCTTTAACTTTATCATCTCCCACTAAGTGAAGCTATGTGATCATGAATATGTTAATCAATGTTTCGATTGTGTGTCCAATTCCTCTGAGTAGGTGGCTCAAGAATACAAAGGCTAGCTAGTCCTTTGGCTCCATATTTTCCCACTAAGTGAAGTTATATGGTCATGCATGTGCTAATTGATGTTTGGACTATGTGTCCAATCCCTCTTAGTAGGTGGCTTAAGAATACAAAGGATAACTAGTCCTTCGGCTCCATCATTGCCCACTAAGTGAAGCTATGAACTGATACCAGTATGAATGTGTATCTTATGAGATGTATCCTAAATCCCATGAATGATTTGTAATATGAAAATTTGGCATGGATATCCAAATGTGTGATGAGAAATAGGCCAATATTGGCCACTCCAAAAGGTGAAGATTAGGCTTGTGTGAAAGCCACTCCAAAACTGAGAACTAGGCTTAGATGAAAGCCACTCTGAAATGATGTCAACCACTTATAAATGGAATAAGGCATGAAAATAATAAGAATATCTAGGTAATATAATTAAATAGAAATAAAATAAGTCAAATGTGCCACACACATTACCCCTAATCAATGGTGTTTGTAACATGGATTCTGATTTGGAAGTTATACCAACTACCCCATTTGAAATTAGAAGTGAGAGTCATCATGATGTGAATTATGTCCCCTATATTTGGATAATCTAAAAAAAAGGACTAAAAACTATCAAATCATAACTAAACTATAGCTGAAAAAATTGTAATTAAACTTACCTTTCTATCTATTTCTTAAAAAATTAGGTTTTCTATTATTTGGATAAGAGTGATAAAAAATGATACTTTACTATTTAGCACTATAGTCCAAATATGGAACTCTTGTCCTTTATGGTTTTTATCATTTTTCTATGTTTTTCACTATTTTCTTGGTCTGTTCTACCTAGTTTGGGTTCTGATTGTTATTTTGATTGTTCTAAAAACTAATTTTTGACTGATAGATGGCTCTGATCTCTGTGACAAAACCCCTGTCCCCCTCTTCTAAGGGTAGGAATGAAGACCCTACAATGACTACCCTCCAAATAAAGAGCCCTAAAAGTGTGATATGTTTTGAAATAAATTTTATAGTAATGATAATTGAAAAGATGTCTCAATATATAACATAGTTTGTATTGGAGATTGTTAGATCAATAGGGGTATGCCTAGATAGATGTAACAATGTTAACATGTGTAGTATACTGAATTGAAATTGGAAATGTTAGTTTTTAGGTTTTTTTTTTCAAAGAGGGATAGAACATGATGTCCATCATGGCATCCAAAAAAACAAGATAATGCATGATGTGGATCATGGCATTGCAAATAGATGAGAAGAAAATAAGCAAACAATCACACAAGGCAAGAATCAAGAAGCATACAAAAGGGGACAAGGGCCATACAAACTAGGGACATGGGCACATGTCACTCAAACTAGGAAGAAAACATACAAGGCATGTTCAAATGCCCACATACATATACAATTGAAAATAAGCAAGGTTGGCATGAGGAACACAAGCACATAGAAGAGTATAAGCAAAGGACATTGGAAAATGTCCTAAGACACACACAATAGATAAAATGGGAAATAAGATATGCAATCATATCTATCTATGCAAAGCAATAAATAAAGGCATGTAAATGCTAAAAATACTATCACATCTAACTAATCAAAGTAAGAAGTGAAAGTATGCAAAACATGGAGTACAAGACTAGGTAAATGCTAAGAAATACACAAGTGATATATACTAGTGAGTGTCGATATAATAATTTGTTTAAGCTAGTAAGTAATGTTATCAACATGATAACTAGAGTGTGTGGTGTAGGAATGACATAACTTGGATGGTGTATTCATGTAGAAGTTTCCCCCAGTGGGTAGATATGTTGATGTATGTCTCAAATGTAAAAGTAAGATTCCCCCTTAATGGGTGAAGAGAAACAATCAAAGATCTAGGTGTCACTATACACACTCAAAGAAGATCAAGTGAAGTATGGTAATGTATATAGTTAAAATGTTTTTAGTATTTTGAGTTATTTGAATGTTTTTGTATTTTGACATATTATAATTTTTTTTGATATTTTTGAGATAAGATATGTACAATAAATCATAAGGAAACTATGTACAAGAAATACTAAGAAATTATGTATAATTAAGACTAGAAAATTATGTATAGGTAAGTAAAAAGGAACTATGTACAAGTGAAAAAATAAATTATGTACATAATGATGTAAAAAACTAAGTTGGAGGGGGTAAAGGGTTCAAGGATGGAGCCCGCTAGGGATGAAGATGGAGGAAGGGATCATGTCCATCACCAAATGCCTCAAGATCATCATCATAAGTGTCATCGTATGTTGTAGGCTCTATATACATGGTGGTTATCTCTTCAGGTGTCAGTAAGATCTGTGTTTGTTATGTAGTCAAAGATCTATCACTTGTAGTGGTATCATCTTATCAAAGGCAAACTGAGGGTTGCTTTAGTTGTGAAGATTTTGGTTATTCTCTAGGTCATTTAGTGATGGTAGTAGATGACCTCAGTGGAAGTGGTGGAGCTAGTGTTGATAGTGATATAATCTGAATAGTACCCTAAATTTGTAGTTTATCCAATCTTTGATGTAAATATATACATGAGTCTATGTCATGGCTTATGATTCTATAAAAGAGACAAAATGGGTGACCATATTATTATGATAACCTTCTAATAGATCTGTGTCATACCATAGGTAATGTGATTAATCCATGATCAAGTAACATATGTATCATAATCTATGGTTGATGTTGTGTGTTGTCTACCTAAATTTGAATGACTAGATCTATATCCATAAATGTAACCATACAAACTATATTTGCCAAGTGATTTATCAATGGCCATGAATGTGTAGTATATCCTTAGAGTGTAGTGTGAGATGCTAGGCGTGATGTAGGATGTGTGATGAGGGCTATAGAGTTATCTCAGTACTCTCCTAGGATAACTAGTGTAAAGATTAATCCACATAAATAATCATCTATGAGTGTGGGTGTTGTATCATCATCTAAAGTATCCTAAGAATCTATATCAACATCATGCATATATGGTAGCTGAGAATTTACCACAAGGGGTAACTATGATATGGGAGTCTCATCAACTATAGTAGTATAAAATGATGGTGTTACAAGAGTATCTTTAAATGATGGAGTAACTATAACTACCTGAGGAGATGTATCTATGGAATCAACTAAGACTACTGAAACTACTATTAGTGATTGTGTAATTGTAATAGGTGTAGGAATTGTGACTACTAGAATAGCTAGAATGGTTGAAGCTACTATAACTAGTTGAGGATCTGGAGCTGAGGAAACAACTATAAGTGGAAGAGTGTAATATGTGTTAGTATATCCTACCTCATATGTATGTATTTTTTCAAGATAAATGCAATGATGTGGTGCTTGAAATGTTATATGAGGTGTCCTATCTGGAAAAATAGTTGAAGATGACTATGTAATTCTAAAATATCTAAATGGTTGGTTATCTGTTAGGCATGTGTATAGGTATATTTCTTGGATAAAATTAACACACAGATGAAGATTATATGGAAATACCCCTATAACATGTATATAAGGTCATCCAAGTAAAAGGTTATAATGAAGAGAACCTGGCATGACTTGGAATTGTGTAGAGAGGGTTTTGGGCCCTACCATGATATTTAAAGCAATGATGGCTAATATTTGTCTTGATACACTTCAAACCCTCTAATGTTCTTATATGATTTTTTTACGGACATCATATCTATGCCCATGGTCTTTAAAAATGTAATATTACATATATTAAGTTTGGAACCACTATCAACTAAAACTCTCTTAACTACACTAGTTTTGACTTGAGCCTATATGAATAGTGGTAAATTTTGATTAATAGCTATCTGAGAAGGCATGTCCTCATGATCAAAAGAAATAACATCTTCTATAGTTTTTAATTTTTGGAACACTGATGCAAAATAAGAAGGCTATGAAGTGATAGGAATAAAAGTATGAGTGAGTGCCTGATAAAGAATGTCCTTGAACACACTTACTTTTTGGAGCATTTCTAACATGAAAATCTTAGCTGGTGTGTTTCTCAACTGATCAAAAATATCATATGCCCTATGTGAATGTTCCTATGTAGGTGGGTTAGGTCTGGGATATGAAGGAATAGGATGGTTTCATGGTTCCTGACTAGGTGGGGGAGGCATGGTCGCATGTTGAGTAATATCTCTAACCACATTATCTACTAGCCATATAAGACTAGTAGTATATATGGGAGGAGAGCATAGATAATCGATAGGTCAAGGTTATGGAGGGATAAAGGGTGTCAAATGGGCTCTCTAGAAATGGGTAGTGACCTAGGGAAGAGTAAAATGGACCATGCAACATGATTTGGTATGGGATAGAGTCTCCAAGGGAGGTGAGACAAGAGGTATCTTAACATGTTTATCAATGAATGTGATAATATCATTGCATAATATAAAAAGCAATCATGAAAAGAAAATAATGAAGCTTTGCATTAACATATAGTAAAATTCATCATTCATATACATGATAGGACTGAGTATGAACTCCTTATGATTTATAAGAAATATTTTGAAATGATTAAGATACATTTGTGATTTATGTAAGGTGATACCTCAAGAAGCAAAGGGATATACTAAATTGAACTAGGGTTTGAAAAAATAAAAATAAAATTACTATGGTGAATTTTAAAAATTAAATGTAAAATTCTGATTTAAATATGCAAGAAAAATATTGAAAAAATCAGCAAGGAATTTTCCCTAGGGTTTTTGTATGCAAACAAAGTAAGTCAGGTTCACCAAATGATTTAACTTTTTTGGGAATAATTTTTTTTTATTCCTATTTTAGTTAAGGGTCTAGATTAATAAATTAGTAAATAATATTGAAATAATTATATTCTTAATTCGTATAATTTATCTATATTTTTTACCTTTCTAAAAATAACAATAAATAAAGAGAAAATATTACTTAACTTAAAACAAGCTAAGATGGATGATACAAGGTCTAGAACTGGCTATGCAGGACTAGGATAGTATCACAAATTAGAATCTAGATTTTATTCAATGAAAGGATAGGACATTTGAAAATAGGACACTTTGAGGTCTAACCTTATTGTCTACTCCATCCACTATTATCCAAACTATTCATAGAGACCTAAACTTTATGGGTTATTTACGTTATTCTTGTGTGAGCCTGCTTGTGAAATCTTGAGTGTTGAATATTGACAGAGCTCGCTATAGACATGATTTAATCTTCAAACCCTAACCCTCCATCATGCTTGATAAAACATGATTTGAATCACTTAGATAAATGGGGGGTTAGTGTGTAATATGCACTAAACATGTAATCCACACCCCTTGTGTAGGCACGCTACATACATACCAAAACTCTAAAGAGGGATCAATCCATATGTAGTTATCCCACCTAATGTGCTTTATGAAATAGTGTTATGTGGATGAAAAAATTCTAAATTGAGAGTGTTTTAGGTGGCTAGGGACTAGTATGAGGGTTTAAATATGTTTGTAGCTATGTTGGGTGACTATATGTAGAAAATAGGGAAGTTTGCCTTAGTAGTTTTCTTGTATTATTGCTTGTTTTGTATGATTTTGTCACCTCCATTGTAAATGAACTTTGGATGGGATTTTATAGGGAAAAATTGGTCATAGGTCAAATGTATTCATGCTAGGTTGACATAATGAAGGATAAGAATTAGATGAAAGTGATCATTTGGGCTCAAATTTCAAAGCGATATGAGTGTCAAAAATAGGACACCCTAGGGTCTAATGTTATATTCTAAGTATGGTACTCCTATCTTATAGGTTCAGGACCTAGGGAGATAAGATTGAACTGAGAAACACAACTTGGCTTAGGTGGAATGATATTTTGGAGGGCTCCAAATGATTGGGAATGAGACAAAAAGGTGTTTAAAATGGTCACAAGAGCATGCAAAAAGGACCAATAGATTGGGTGTCATAAGCCACACTCAAACTACCAATTTGGACATTTTATATGACTATAGTAAGCATGTGCCCCATTTTCTCTCCCTCCCTAAATAAATTTAATAAGCATATTGTTATATGGTGCTTCTCTCATTTTTTAAGAATTTAAGGAGAGAAGAAACAATAGCAAGACAATGTGTGACACTAATGTTATCAACTATAATCAATCAATAAATGTAGGTAAACAACTTTGTGTGGCCTATAAAATGAAAATTGGTAAAAATGAGAGAAACTATTGATGTGGTTGGATTTACTTTATGGATATTTATGTTGTTCCCTCTATGTCAAAGATATATAATTATTTATTTGTCCATAGGAATGCATATAAACATTGATAATGGATCACATTCACTTAACCCTATTTGATTACTAGAACGTTTGTATTGAGATTTCCACTTGTATGGAGAGAGAAAATACCTAGCACCCAAGGATATGCATGGTGTGAGATGTTTGATCCATAATAGGGAAGAATGAAGACAGTTTAATCTTTGACATATGAAGTTTCAATTGCATCTATGAAATACTTTATTATAAATACCTCACTCAACCATACTTTAAATTCTATTTTTAATTGAGTTTATAGATTGTTTCATCTGCTAAAAAACCTATATATATTGACAAGTAGTACATTAGAACTAAAAACTCCAATAGAAGTGGTGGTTTATTGAACAACTACATGTTATGTATTCTAAGGTTATGATAGAACTAGTTCCTTGATATAACAGACTTCCTTTTAGTAAATATAGAGGAAGGTGTGGTTAGAGACTAATGGTTGAGACTAATTACTTTAAGCATTTCATCAAACAACTCGCATCATCTACTATTCCTTTGCATTTTTGTGCATTCAATGTGTCTCTATATCTACACTTATGGTTGACTGGGGCCATTGATTCTTGGTTTAATTCTAAGTGTACTTTCATTCTATGGTTTTATCCTACTAAGACTATGGCAATGTTCTTTTTAACTAGTTTCAATAATATATAATAATTATTTTGAATCAAATCTAAGGCATATACACATACATGTAAACATATTTTCATGCTAGGTAAACATAGAAGAGTTATTTTGACTCGATTTTAATAGTTGTTGAGTTGTTTCAAAACTTGCATGTAATTTTAGTTTCAATTTTGAAATATTGTAGGCTATGTATTAGCTTTAATATGTATTATGAGGCATTGAGTAGTTACACTAACCTGGTAGATGCCCCAATCCTTCATCCTTTCCTTGCAAGATCAAGTTTTCTCCTTCTAGTCCCTCTCTAGTAGAGAGTGAATATAAAATGAATAAAATTGTATGGGGTCCTTTGAAACTATAGTGGCACCTAGTATTGAATGCTTCATAGGATGCCCTTCATTGCCTATCTATGCTAATCAAACTAATATTTAAACACCTATCTATCACCCATGACCAATAATCATTTGTATTTTTGAAGTTTTGAGTACAACACTGATCATGAAACTCTATATGCATTATTTAGCTACCTCCATCCCATGCCCACGCAGTTGGTTGATGTAGTTTCATTTTATGTTAGTTATCTATAGTGGTAATTAGTGGTAGTTAGTGTTAATGGTAGAAACACTAATTGGTAGCAAAAGTTAGTGGCATTCAGTGTTAAGCTAATACAGGTTAGTGGTTGAATATAACCAAGGATGGGTTGGTTTAAGTTGGGTTAGTAGAGTAGGTTAAGAGTGGGAAAGTTAATGTTAAACTATAGTCAAGCATGGTGGAGTCTGTTGACTCTTTCAACAGAAGGTGGGCCCATGAGCCACACCAACATGTACCCAATTTTATGCATGTTAGTTAATATCAGCCCTCCATAATACTTATGGAAAAAAATTAAAATGATGTTAATAATAATGGGCCCTCTCATGTTGATTAGTATAAAATCTATAGTCCTTTGTATCAAGCAATTGGTAAACCTTAAAACATACTTTAAAAAATAAGGAACTAGTTGGGCAAACATGGTACTTTCACATGGTCCATTAATTGTAAATATAATGTGAAACTTATGACTCAAGATAGTTAAAATAGTGAAATTGTTGAAAAATTAAACAATGTTTCAAATTTCCACCAATGTAGGGTACAAATAATAGAGAAACTACTACCATATGATCACAATGATACTCTAAGAACAAATATCAATAAAGGAAGTAACAAATACTTTGCTTATGGTAGCAAATGTGAGACATTTCAAGTGAGCCATGCCAACACTACCCAATCACAAGCCATAAATTGGCAGATTACAAATTCATAATTAGAGACTCACTAATTAACTAACACTAATTTACGTGTCCCTAAAAATTTTGCAAGAAAATTTGGAGGGTGTTGGTCAGTAGGTGTAGACACTAGAAAACTGTACACTTACAGTTTTCAACGACTAAATGCCTCGACCCCCTAAAAACCCTCTGAACCTTCTTAACCCTTAACCAAACCTTCTTAACCTAAAAAAATCACCATTCCCATAGTCATATAATATTATTCAAAATCACTATTTTAAATTAATTTTCAAAATTATTATTCACTATCACTATTCACTGTGGGACCCACTATCACTATTCACAATGACATGGCATGTGACATGGTAAGTTACATGGAAAGTGACATGGTAAGTGACATGGAAGGTGATATGGCAAGTGACATGTCTTAGAATTAATGTGGCTTGATGTGGGACATCATACCCCACCTGGGATCCTTTCCCAATGTGCTTAATGACCTCATTTAAGCATCACAAGGCCCCCTTGAAATATGGAAAATTTTCCTTAAGGAGGCCATCATTTAACATGAAGTTTACCTTCACACATGAAATTAGACTTAAAAATAAGATACCTACCTCTTTAGTGCTTTGAGAAAGACAAAGAGCACCCATTTTTGACTTTTTGACCCAAATGGGAATCCCCACCAACCTCATATTTGACTATTCATACACCACATAGAAAATGGTGCCACATTAGGTGTGCCACCTCTTTAAGTGCTTGAATGAAGAAAAAAAAGGTGGTGAAAAGTATTTAAGCCTCATTAAAACACATGTGCATGATTCCCATTCAAATATGGACTCATGTGCAAAGTGAAAAACTCACCAACCCAAATGGGAATCCCCACCAACCCCATCTTTGACTATTCATGCACCACATGGGAAATGGTGCCACATTTGGTGTACCACCTCTTTAAGTGCTTGGATGAATACAATAAAGTATGTAGAAAAGTATTTAATTCTCATTTAAATCCATGTGTATGATTCCCATTCAAAATTGGATTCATGTGCAAGGTGGGAAACACATCAACCCAAATGGGAAACTTATGATCAAGGTGAGAATCCCAATAATTTCCTCCTTTAATTATTTATGATTCCCACTTAGAGAAATTTTAATTTCTTCACTATTCCTATATTTTGGTATGTTTCTTCACATCCCCCTGCCCCTGCCCCTGTCCACCCCTCCCCTGCCCCCGCCTCGCCCCACCCTGCCCCAACCCCCCCCCCCCCCCCCCCCCCCCCCCCCCCCCCTCTTCACCGAAGGTTAAGTTGGAAGTTAGTCTTTGGTTCTTAACATTTTGTTGTATTTTTTTTAATGAGGTCATAATTTTGGAGATCATCATCATCTTGAAGGATAAAATATCAAAGCAATGAATCTCTACCAAAATTGCCTCAAGCTCCATCAACAACATCTTCATCAACCATCTTCATCAATCATCAAGGTAACATTTGTCTTCTTTATTGTATTCCATTTCTTTCATTTCTTGGCCTTATTATTTCCTTGAACTCACACCTTTATCCCATTTTACTCTCCTCTTTTAATCCCTTTTAACTCCCTACCCTCTTATCCATTTACTTCTTTTTCCATTCACCCTTTACCTCCTTCTTACCACCTTGACCATTTACCCCTTTTGCCTCTTTGCCATCTTGACCTCTTGACCTCATAATCTCCTTTACCATTTATTTTCCCTTTATTGAATATCATTTACCCATTTAAACATTTACCAACTCAATCAAAAATTTATCATTTTATTTTGACTCTTATCATAAACCAAACCAGAACCACCATTTTGCCTTAACCAATTTGCAACATTAGTATAACCGAATTAGTTGCTTTATTTTGGTTAATTTAGTAAAGTATTTAATTCTCTTGTATTAAAGTTAGCTGTATTATAGTTTTAATTTAAGTTTTATATAATTTAATGCAAGTATATATTTAGTTTATCATCACAACTAAATGTTTAAAGTAGGTGGATTGACAAACTCCTACAAAGCTTTCCCTTCTAGGATCTAGCTCATGCTAGGTAATCCACCCATCTACTTGTCTAAAAAAAAAGTTTATTTTAGTGTTTTCTTATTTTTAGGTCATCCTCACAAGCCAAATATGATCTCTCCATAATCACTTGGATTCAATGCATGCACTTTAACAGGTTGTCTTCCACACCCTTCATCATAAGTTTCTTATTTTCAACACTAATAAAAAAGCAAAAATTAGATAGAAACATTTTGGCACGCCCGATGGGATGCTTGAGTTTTTTTGGGTTTATTAATTGTTTTAGGACATGTAGTTTCATTAATAAAATTTCATTTATATGTAATTTCATTTTTGAAAATTAATCATTTGACTCTTTCAAAATTTAAGTTTTAGCTTCATTTATTTAGAAAATTTTTTAAAAAAAAAGTATAAATTTTCTTTTTTTTTTGCACTTCTTAAATAAAAAATAACATTCTTACTAGGATTATGATTGAATTTTCATGCTAAATTAGGTGAATTTTAGTTTTTCTTATTTTCAAAAAAAAAATCCTTTGGGTTAAAATTAATTGCATACATTGTTTGCTTGCTTGCTTAATTAGTTCACCTAGATTAATTAAAGGTAAAACAAAATAACCATAGTTCACAAATGTTACAAAACCAAACCACTTGCACAAAACAAATATAAAACTCACTTGAGATAAGGCCTAACTAGGATTTCATCACCTAGTGGATCACCTTACCCTTTCCTGGTTATTGTACTTGGATTTAATCACCAAGGGGATACCTAACTAAATTCTCTAGTTGAGTATAAACTCTGGTAATTAGTATATATTAGCTAAGCACCTACACTGGATATAGGATCATTAAGTGAGGGGAGAAATCCCCAAGCACCAAGATATGCACTCAATCCAATACATACTTCTTCTTGAGTGCCTAAACATAACTCGAAACTGAACATACACTACCTTATTTAGGACCTATTCAAGCTGATTTCCCCTTTACACTTTCTAAGGCATAATTCAAAAGAGAGATAATTAAAACTCTAGGATTTAACATATAATAGTTTATGATTTGACTACCTTGAATCTTTTCTTTTGCTTACTTTTTATTTGAGGTGCAAGCTTCATTTCTCTCCATTCTTCACATAGTCTTCACCAGACTATAAATTGAAGAATCAAACCAACCAAGGACCTATTTTCAAATAGCTCATCTCCACCACCTTGTTAAATGGAGGGATTTCCTATTTTCTCTCTTGGAGATCCTAAATTTTCTAGGATCTTGGAGAACAATCCTTTCACCTTAAAGTGGTACCTTGCATTGTAAGCTACTTATGATCCCTTCCTTACCAACAATCAACCCAACTTTATCTACAACCAACCCAATCCTATCTAAAAACAACCCAACATTGTCTATAACCAAACCAACCCTATCTAAAATCAACCTAACCTCACCTATAACTCATCAAACTCCAACTTTAACCAATCCACAAAGTATCAACCTTCACCCAAACTACCACCTAAGTTTGTTGCAATGATAACATACCAGATAGCTAGATTAGAGTCAAAACTTAGGCCATCTATTTTTGGTATCCGTGATCAATCAAACCTCAATTACAAATAACCAATATCCTATCATCAGCCATTTAATTATTATCATTCCCAACCAAAACCTATCAACATCTATCATCTCAATCACCCTAACCTTGTCAAAGCTTAAGCCATTTACCCCAACCATCATATCAACCTCAACCTATCTTATTAACCTAATCAATTTCATCACCCTTAACTAATCAACCAACCTATCAACCTAACCAACTTGATAACTTATCAAATCAACTAGCCTCTTCAAGCCAACCAAATAACTTACAAATATTTTCACACCCTAATGTGATAAATGAGACATTGGCACACCCTCTTCTGGCCCTTAGTAAACCTAAAACTCAAGAAAATATAATAACACAAACCTTAACCAATCCACTTATTGAACAAGTATAACCTTTATAAATTTCCTTACAAACCACAATTAAGGAAACCAAACAATATTTTCCACTTCCCCTTTTAGTGAATCAAATCTAACTAGAATCATCTGACACTTATGAGGTGCACATGATCAATTTTGTTATTGATCAACCTATTACTACTTATTCCACCCCACTCATTGAAGTGGGGGAATCACTTCCCATTCATTTGAATGACCAAACAAAGGAAGCAACCACTTCCTTCCTTTCACTTGACACCATTACACCTTCCTCCCCCACCATAGACTCACCTATTCTTCCTTTGGAAATCATTCCTTTAGAATAGGTCACCTTATCCACTCCATCTATAGAAGAAACATCTTATCTAAATTTTGAATCCTCCACCAAAAACATAGATGGGAAAACCATTTCCTCTTCTCCACCAAAGGGTTTAAGATTTGAAATAAATGATCAAGGAACCAAACCTATCTACAAGCCCTTTTCTAGGATAGTATAAAGCTTAGAGTTCACTTCTCAACCCAATATCAATAGAGGCACTTTATAGCATCATCTTGGCCTCCCTTATTAAAACAAATGAGAAATTTTAGATTCACTTCAATCCACCATCAAACCTATCACTACCTCAACCCCATCCTCAGATACTCCATCCTCCAAAACTATAAGGGAACTGTCCAACCCACTTCCATCTAAATTTTTTAAATACCCTTACACCTCTTTGACCAAACCCATCAAGAATCTAGGAATACTTCCTATTCCTAGCATAGTTCACCAATCTTTGAAATTGGACCTAACTCCATCAAGTCCATCAATGAAAACTTTGACTAAACATATTAAAATAGTGGAATCTACCAAACCATATCAAAATAGACCCATGGCCCCCCATTCTCTTAAATCTTCTACTTCTAAACCAACCAAACAACCCCAACCTAACCAATCTACTAGAACCATTCCACAACTAACAACTTCCAGGGTAAAGCCTACTCCTAAGAAGGCTCCCACTCCTAAGAAGGCTCCCACTCCAAAGCTCAAAAATACATCAACCCCAATGTCTTTACTTGAATCATATTCAAAAAATTTATAAATTTTATAGAAAACCTCTTCCTTAACCTCACCACCTCTCAAACATTTCCAACCTGTCAAAACTTTTGACCCTTCACATCCTCAAACAAAATGGTTTAATGTTAACTTAGTCTATGCTTACCATAGGACACCTAGACATGACATAGAGCATTGAAAATCTCTCCAAGTACTCATCCAAAACTTATATGAGGATAATATGTGATCAGATGAACATATCTTAACCAAGCCATCCCAATGTAACTGACAAACCAAAACTACCCCACCACCCATAACTTTTGTAATAAAAACTAATTTTAGGAAGGCTCCCAAAACTAAAAACCTATCATCTCCTACACCTTTGCATGAATCCTATTCAACCATTTTACAAAGGTTATTTCAAACCTCTTCCTTAACCTTACCACCTATCAAACCTTTTGACCCTATCAAAACTTTCAACCCTTCACACTTAAAACCATCATGGTATAAAGACCACCATGTGTGCTCTTACCATAAAATACTTGGCCATAATATGGAACACTGCAAGGCTATTAAAACCTTTATCCATTGGATTTATGGCAAGGATAATATGTTATCAATTGAACCTCCTTTGAGCCCATTACCAACCCAACCATCAACCAAAACTACCCAACACTTACCTATTCCCCCATTCTCACCTAAGAGTAAGGAGGAACCGAAGTAGCAAGCTAAACCAACACTTCATTTTATCCTCACCATCTATAGGGTTACCCACTCTCAAGTCTAAAAAAAGGATAAGGGAAAGGCTAAAATGTCCATTCCATAGACATACCCTTCAAACCCTTAACATTCTATCGAAACCCAACCACAAACACCTTCACTTTGGGATATTTTTCCCACCCATACAAAGAGTAAACTGGGGTAACTTTCCTTCCATAAAGCTTTAACAATTTATTAACTTCAACCATACCTTAACCATTAATTGAACTAACCCTTGGCTTTTTTGCCTCAACCTATCAACCAAACCTATCCATCAACCCAACTTGAACTAAGTGGTATATCAAATTGGGGAAACCCATTTGGACACCACCTGACCTATTTGTGATACAAATTCTCCCATCAAACCATTGGAGATTACCCATCTCCATCAAACCTAACCAACTTTACCTCAAACCTCAATAATTCAATATTGGAGACCTCATCCTAAAGTAAAATTGACATGTGACCAACATGGAGAAAAGTAAAATGAGGCAAGCTTGTTTTTAATTGGCTTGGACCCTATATCATTACCATAAGTATGGATCAGGAGCCTATCATTTGTTCTTTCTTGAAGGCAAACCAAAACCTAAGCCTCTCAACACTTTGCATCTATGTCTATTTTTCTATTAAGGAAGGACCAAGCTCACTCTTTTTGTCTAACTTAAGATCATCCCTTGATTATGATATTTTAACCTTCACCCATCTCTCTACTCTCCTTTTGAGGATAATTGATTACAATATAGAACCATGTGATTTACCATCATAGTCATAGCCTAATCCTAAATGTGGGTACCACAGCTCTACCCATAACTTGTTTCTCATGGATACTTTTCATCTCTAACAAGATGGAATCCCATGGTCATTGTCTCTCAAAACCACACCCTTTCACATATCATTGACCTTCCTGTGTTAAAGGTTCACCCTCATAAAGGTAAACCTCTGAACCTAATTAGACTAGTCCATGTATAAACACATTTCATCTTGTGACAATTACTTGGGTCAATATCTTAAGCATTGTAGACTGTTCCCTCGAAGGAAAAATACCCAAAATCAAAATAAAAATTTCCAACTGTAAGGTAGACTGCTCCCTTAAAGGATAGATATCAAGAAATTTAAATAAATCCAATAAGCTTAGACCACTCCCTTAAATATGGCTAAGTTAACTTTGTCAAAAAAAGAGCAATTTCTCAGAAGATTCTCACATCAATCAACTTCCCATATACAACAATAAAGTAAAGGAATTACTATCATAACAAATTTTAAAGCCATAATCACCTCTCAAAAAGCATAATAAGTTGGAAACCACAATCATCTTTCACATGTATACTTCCTGCATTGATTAGTCTATATCTAGCATATGACATGGACTTGGCTATTACCATTCTTAGGTCACCTATGGAAGGGAAAAATTAATTCAAATGAGGTTATCATACATATCACCCATTACCATTCACACCACCTATCACCCATATTCCCTTTAGACTATCTGTAAATTAAGGGATTTAGAGCTTACTTGACACCCTGTGATTAAGAAATTTTTTTATATCAACTAACGACCACTCATGCACAGCATTTGAATGGATAATATTTATTAAGCCAATCCCACTTCGAGTATTTTTTTAGTCCTTATCAAAAACAAAGCATCGTGCCCTATTCCTCTCTTAATGTGCTTGGTTGATGTTTTCATCATGACTTTTACCATCCAGTATTGCACCAATAACTATCATTATTTTTATATTAAGCAAGATTATAGCAACCATAACCATACCAATCATAACCATAACCATAAATATCCACACAATCTTAAGCATAATAAAATTTGACCGATGACATCCAACACATTTTGTACATGTTTACAATAAACTGTGCAATATTTTATTTTATGTATGAGGAGTCACACAACACATACAAAGTTATTAGACTATCCACACTTCACTTAAAACTCATACATACATTATTTCCTACCTAAGCACTAGGCTGATTTTATGGTGACTTTGGATTTTTGTTTAACCATCCTTCTACTTGATTTCTCCTTGAACTCACATCTATCACATTCCCTATCTCAATGGTTGATAAAGGGTGTACTCTATTCTCCTCTTCCACTTCATCCCCACAGGGTGAGAAACATATTCTACTCTGGGTCTTTCACCTTACTCATTTGTTTCAGCCATTGCATCCCTCTACTCTGGTTATTTTTCTTGCATCGGTACCACTGGTTGTTACCTCAATACACATCCCCTTAGATAATGAGTGTTCCTTTCATAGACATGCCAACGATCATGTTATCCTTCCCTATATCTTATGTAGTAAAATTATTTCCTTCTTAATTTTTATAGAGGTAAAATTTTAGGCTCAAGCTCAGGTCACAGGTGCCTTTCCTCTTGTTGATTTGGTAGTACTTCCATTATCACCATTACATGTTACAATATCTGATAGATCCACACATTCACCATATTGATTATTTCAAGTCATATAGGTTATTGGTTATCTCCACCATTATTCCCATTGTTCACCATCTTCAAAATTATGTAGTTCATTACACTCTCTATAGCCTACAAAAACAAATAACTCAATGATAGACATTCATCCTTATCATGATTCTTTAAATAGAATACCTAACCATTCTTCCTTATTAACATGATTCTCCATCCCACCAATGAGGAAGATCATATGATGTGATTGATTCCCTTAAATAGTTATCCCACTTGAAATGGCCATGTCTACTTACCTTTTCATGTGGACACATCACCCTCAATCTGATTGGTCACCTTGATAAGTCCATTATGCACCGTCAAGATATCTTTTTATTGACCTTATCATCTGATCCACATTCGATGTATTTTCTTATTTTTTCATCTTGTAGTCCTTGTGGGCCAAGTGGTCATTATCATCATTATCACCATTAACTCAGTTGACATAAATTGGCTTCCAACCATGGGCCACTATAACGATCATGCCTTCAAAACTACCACTGTTGTTAGTGGTAGTAACTCCCAAATCCTTATCATTGTAGAAAATATTCCATGAAAGGTAGGACACCATGAATTCATAGCAATACATTCACCTTCTTGCCCCTTTTACACTCTTATTCCTACCATCCCATTACCATATGCTCTGAACATTAAACCCCAACCATTGGTAGTGTTTTCCTAAACATGGCAGTCTTTTCTTTTGTGCCAGCTGAAAGGTCATCCCTAGTAGGGGAATGATCACCTTATCCAAACCATAAAGCTTCTTATTGGTTAAGCTTGACTTGGTAGAACTAATAAGTCATTGGTTCCATGGAGATGGGATAGAGGATGTAAACATGGCTACTATTTGTCTAGCCTACACATGTAGCTCTTAGGTTAGGCAAGGTCCATTCTTTATCGCTCATCACGATGCTAACTTCCTTATTTTTAGAATCTACTTGACCATCAAATAAATTATTTTCAAGTCATCACTTTCCTAATTCCCTTAAAAATTAGCTCATATAGGTGATGAACCTTGGCCAAAGTGACTCTATAGACCTGGATAGACCCCAACCTCCTAAAAATTGGCTCATAGTGATATACACTATCTCCAAACTCCTACCCTCACATAATTTTAGAAGGTGTAACTTCATAACAAAGGCACCTCTTCTTTGGATTATCTATATTGAAGATCATTTATGGTACTTAACATTGTGTTCCCTTCTCATTTATCCTACCTCACCCATTTATATCTCTCATCCCACTAAATGTGGGATCGTTATGGTAACTATTTACCAGTCTACACCATTCACTTTCACTAACATCTTCACCAAAACCCAAAACTACTATTTCACAGAACCTTCTCCCTTATCCCAAACCAACCCATATGGTCCATCAAATTGGGGCAACCAATTTGAACACCACTCACCCAATCCTCATTGAACTACATTGTCCTGATGTCTATGGACTATGTAGGCACTGCTCCACTTTTAAGGGCAGCTTGGCACCAACAACTAATTTTCATCCCTTTTTTATTCTCACTCATTTCCATCACTAAAAATTCCCTCTTGCTTAGGGCATCTTAAATCAAGAAGGATTTGAATTATTTCTTAAGCATCCTTATGTTTTAACACCATCTAATACTTCCTCTTAAGTTTTTCCCTCATTATTGGGAGAACTACATTGCCATGAGGTATTTTTGGACTATGTAGACAACACTCGATTACTGAGGTTAGATTAGCCACACACTTTCCTTTATTTATTCTTCTCACTTATATTTATTTCATCCACTTATCTACCTATTTCCTCACCACCTACCTCCTTCTAGCTTGTCAATCTATTTTAACCACTTTTTCAGCTTGTCAATCTCTTTTAACACAAAGGTTGATAGCCTTCCTCATTCACCCTCTAATCTCCCATAAATCCATCACCTACTCTGCTTCATTAGCCTCACCATCACCTTTGCTTGCATATGCTTCACAGCTCACTTCCCCACCCACCTTTTGCATTTTCTACCTCTCTTTAACCTTATTACCAACCTTGCCCTTTATTCCGTTCAACTTCTTTCCCCATCCTCATCATCTCCCCTCACCTTTGGCTATTTTTTGTACCCTCGTTATCACTCTCTTTTCCTCACCCACTACACATCATATTTTGCATCTTCAAATCTTTCAATTTCTTCTGTTGCTACATTTTTTCTTTATGTGCACCACCACTCTACCATTTCACCACTCTTCCCACTGTACCCATTTTTCATTCTTCTTGTTTGCTTTTTTTCATTCTTTTTGTCTTCTTTTTTTTCCTCCACACTAGCTTCTAACTAGGCCTTTATCATTTAAGAAGCCTTCCATAATTTCCCTTTGCATTCCCCTTTTCCTCTTTCCATCTTGGTACTCACTTATCTTTTGCATCTATGTGAGTATCCATGCTTTGTATCCATGCTTCAATTCTTCCTTTTTGTTATTATCATCCCTGATCTTCATCCTTTAGTTTCATCTCACTCCCTTTCATTACGTCCCCCTATTTTCTCACCACCTCACCACTTTTTGGCTTGACAATCTCTTCTAATCACCCCTTTAGCTTGTCAATCTCTTCTAACAAGTTGATTTATGGTTACCTTCTCTCTTCACATTTTTACCCACCCATACTTTGCTTCCCTTTGTTTTTCTTAACCTCTTTCCCATTTTCCATCCCATTCTAATCTCCAAAACCACCATCTACTTGTATTTGTTATCCATCACCATCCATGCTTACTTGGTCTAGATACTACCTGCTTCACTCTCCTATCATCCTTTTTGTGTCCTTATTTCACTCCTTTTTACTCCTATTTTGTTTCTTCAATTTTTTTCCTTCTTTTATTTCATTTTATCACCAAACTATTTTCTCCTTGGTCTATTTTTAGACTTATTTTCAAACCCTTCATGGCCTCCCCTATTTACCATCCTCCCCTTACTCGTCATGATTATTAAACTTCTCTCCCCATCCTTTTCAATTATCCAATGTGTCATTCTTTAGTTCATCTCTTCCCCCATCTTCTACCTTTTATATTTCTTCTCTTTTCTCTATTTCATTTCATTTTTTCATCTCCCTTGATGCCCTTCCTTGCTCTTCCTGACCTATCTGACCATGCTTAGCTTCTTTCATCCTTCTCCACATTCATATTTATCTATGACCTCATTATTTTCTCTTCATCCATCCGCTGGTCCACCTTCACCTCATCCCTCCTTGGATCTCCCTTATGTTCTCCAATTCAACCTCCACCTCTTTAGAGTGCGGTCACTAGTTGTACTGATTTTACATACATCTCCTTGTCTACTTCCTTGTGTCCTCTACACCCTTTCCTTAATGCATAAAATTTGGTTAGGTTCATTACTTTAGGATCATCCCTTTCTTCCTTTAATGCCTCTATGTGTTGCACTTAAACTCTATTTTCATCCCTCTCTAACTACTCCTCCCTATCACCTTTTTCCTTTTAAACTCTCTACCCATTTTGAGCATGCTAAGACCTCCAAGGTCTTCCACTTGATTTTGGTTTATTGTGAGATATATACCAATCCTATATCTCTATAACATAATTGGCTAGGACTATGGGCTCATATGACCAACCAACAAGCCTAAGCTTTGTTAAGCCATTGAGATGAAAATTCCTTCCCCACCTCTTTTAGTCTTGCCTATTTTCAACCCCTTTTACTTTGACCTTTGAAGCTGTTAGAATCAAAAATAAAACCACCTTTAAATAGACATTTTGGGATAACCACATGGGGATGCTAGCTACACCTTCTCATACACCCTACCTTCCAATAATTTTCTTTGATTTTCCTTTCCTGGACTACATCTTCTTACACCTTGAAATATCCCTACTCTTTAATAACATTTATCCTCCAACCTACTCCCTCATTTAATTAATATTATTATTATTCAACTCATTCCATATTCTAGAATCCCTCAACATCTTTCTCTAAATTCCTTCAAAACTCAACACTTACTTATTTTGGGGCCCCACTGAATCAAGGGTCAAGGGTTTGAATCTTCACCGCTTCTTGTTTATCAGCTCTACTACTTTATTTCCTTGAATCATTACATACTACCCTTTCATAACCTATTAACGACATTGTTGTGGCATGTGCACAATACTAGCTTCCTTGGATGGTGATGAAATAACCCATTGAATCACCGTGGCAATTTGAGTAGTTATAGATTTTATAAATCTTGGTAAAGCATATTTCTCCCTTTTTTACTTTAAAAAGGTGGCATAAATTTCATGCTTTAACCTACTTATCCATGGCTACAAATTCCTTTTACATAGTTGATGCCATCATCTAATTGCATCCTAGGTAATCTCATCCACCATTTCTACCACACCCATCAAAAAATATTTGATATCCATCTTTTCCACCATTTGGCACTTCCCTTTCTCCAACATCCTTCCATCAGACCTAAATACATGATATCAACTTGAGGAAACCAAGTTAACCAATAATGTCCACCTTAGAAGAACTACATTAGGCCTAAATTTTATTTTAGACATTATCTCCATGAAACTATGTCGGCTACATCCACTTACCTAGTGCATATATAGTCTGCTCGACCACCCCATTCCAACCAACCAACCCACTTTCCCACGTCCACCTCAATGTTGGCCACTTCTGACCCAACCTATCACATTGTTTGTGACGACCTTTCTTTGGTCCTTTTGATTGTATAGACCAATTTTTCCATGTTGAACATTTGAATTTGCAAAACTAGACCATTTATGTTTTTATCAAGAGTGCTTTTTAACATGGATACCTGAGTAAACATTGACCTTGCCTAGGAGCCTTGATACAACTAACCTGATCAGCTATGACCAACACTAGGGATCAATTACCTTATCATTTATCCTAGGACCCAACCTTATTATTACCAACATTGGTAGCTTTAGTCTATATGCAATCTTAACTATTGTGCTTAATAACATTTTATACATTCATTAGCATTTCACATGCCCAGCTACCTTGTGGCACCACCTAGTACCTCCCCATCAATTACTTATCAAGCCTCCACCTAATTCAACCTTTCCTCATCGACTCTTAGTTTGAAGGGAAATACTTCCTCCCATACTCAGAGAACCCTAACCTTTAACCAAGAAATTCATTTTTTTTTTCACTTGTTAATTCAAAACCACATAACAAAAAGGGGTAAAATGTAAACACTAAAAAATTGCACACTTACAGTTTTCAATGACTAAATGGCTTTAGACCCACTAAAGACCCCTTAAACCTTGTCAACCTTTAAGTAACCTTTCTTAACCTAATTAAATCATCATTCCCCTAGTCACATAATATTATTTAAAATCACTATTTGAAAGTACTATTCAAAATTACTATTCATTATCACTATTCATGATGACATGGTAAGTGACGTGGAAAGTGACATGGCGTGTGACATGGAAGGTGATATGGCAAGTGACATGGCTTAGAAGTAATGTGGATTGATGTGGCACATCATATCCCACCTAGGACCCTCTTCCAATGTGCTTAATGACCTCATTTAAATATCACAAGCCCCCCTTGAGATATGGTGAATTTTTCTTAAGGAGGTCATCATTCAACATGAATTTTACCTTCACACATAAAATTATACTTTAAAATAAGATACCTACCTCTTTAGTTCTTTGAGGAAGATAAAGAGCACCCATTTTTGACTTCTTAACCCAAATGGGAATCCCCACCAACCCCATATTTGACTATTCATGCACCACATGGAAAATGGTGCCACATTTGGTGTGCCACCTCTTAAAGTGTTTGAATTAAGATAAAAAGGGTGGTGAAAAGTCTTTAAGCCTCATTTAAATCCATGTGCATGATTCCCATTCAAAGATGGATTCATGTGTAAAGTGGAAGACTCACCAACCCAAATAAGAATCCCCACCAACCCCATCTTTGAATATTCATGAACCACATGGGAAATGGCACCATATTTGGTGTTCCACCTCATTAAGTTCTTGGATGAAGACAAGAAAAGGTAGAGAAAAGTCTTTAAGTCTCATTTAAACTTATGTGCATGATTCTCATTCAAAATTAGATTCATGTGCAAGGTGGGAGACACACTGACCCAAATGGGAGACTTATGATCAAGGTGAGAATCTAAAAAATCTCATCCTTGACTTATTTATGAGTCCCACTTGGAAAAATTTGAATTGCTTCACTATTCTTCTATTTTGGCATGTTTCACATCAAATGCTATTAAATACCCCCCCTCTCCTTCACCCAAGGTTAAGTTGGAAGTTAGTATTTGGTTCTTAACATTTTATTACAAGTTTTTGAAGGAGGTCATCATTTTGGAGATCATCACCATCTTGGAGGAGAAAATATCAAAGCAACGAAGCTCTACCAAAATTGCCTCAAGGTCCATCAACAACATCTTCGTCAAGCATCAAGGTAATATTTGTTTGCTTTTTTGTATTCTATTTCTTTCATTTCTTGGCCTTATTCTTTCCTTGACCTCACACTTTTATCACATTTTACTCTCCTCTTTTAATCCCATTTAAATCCTTACCCTCTTATCCATTTACTTCTTTTTCCATTCACCCTTTACCTCCTTCTTACCACCTTGACCATTTACCCCTTTTGCCTCTTTACCATCTTGACCTCTTGACCACATAATCCCTTTTACCATTAATCTTCCCTTTCTTGACTATTATTTACCTATTTAAACATTTACCAACTCAATAAAAATATTATCATTTTATTTTGACTCTTGTCATAAACCAAACCAAAACCACAATTTTTTCTTAACCAATTTTCAGTATTAGTATAATCAAACTAGCTGCTTTATTTTGGTTAACTTAGCAAAGCATTTAATTCTTTTATATTAAATTAAGTTGTTTTTTGGTTTTAATTTTAGTTTTATATAATTTAATTCAAGAATACATTTATTTTATCATCACAACTAAATATTTAAAGCAGGTGGATTAACAGCCTCATAAAAAAAATTCACTTCTAGGATCTAGCTCACACTAGGCAATCCACCCATCTACTTGTCTAACAAACAAGTTTTTTTTAGTGTTTTATTATTTTCAAGTCATCCTCCCAAGCCAAAGAGGAGCTCTCCACAATCACTTGGATTCAATGTACACACTTTAACAGGTTCTCTTCCACACCCTTCATCACAAGTTTCTTCTTTTCAACAATAGGAACAAAGCAAAAATTAGATAGAAATAGTAGGCTCACCTTGAATGAAGTCATTAAAATATACAACTGAAATATTTTGGACTAATGTTAATGACATTACATATTTAGAATCCCAAACACTCGTATCATCATTATGCTTACTAGAATTAATACCTATGCCATAAACCTACCATCCACAATTGTTGATTTTATCTCTTCTGTAGTTTGTCAAATTAGCATATAAAATTCTAATTGTGGTAAATAATTTAAAGTCAATGTTAAGGGTTCTTCCTAATCTAGAGAGAACCATGCTAAACAAATAAACTGGAACCATCTGTAAACATAACAATTTAAAATACATGAGGTTTCTTAAAACCCTAAATAAAATCAACAAGACTCATCAAATTAGGGTATCAATCATTAGATTAGAAAATCTTATACCCAAACCACGCATAATAAGGCTTATAATAATCATTTTGATATTAACATCTTTTTTATTTAATACATAATTAATCAAGAAACTGAATCCCCCAATTAACATGGATAATACATAATTAATGAAGAAACTGAATTCCCCAATTAACATGGATATTTTTTTGGACCCTTCATGGTGGTAGAGGTGACGATGCCAAGATTTTTGGTCTGTTCATTGGCTATGATTATTAAAATGCACATAAGGTATGGAATGGATATTCTCATAAGGCAATGGTAGTTTCCCAAAAGTAACATATGGATGGATATTTCCATACATTCTCACAATGTATGTACTTTTAAATTTATTTAAATGTATGTACTTTTAGATTTATTTAAATATTAATATTTTGGGATGCTAGTGGCATGATTTAATTGCAAAAAATAGCAAACATAACATATTAATGTACACCTCCTTGAATTCTTAGTGTGCATGTAATTTTAAATGTATTTAAACATTAGTATTTTAGTGACAAACATTAATTATATGCAAATATGTTGAATAAAAACTTTTGAATATTAAAATTATATAAAAATATTTTTTATTATAAAATTTTATAAAAAATGAAATATTAATGATTAAATAAAATATTCCACAATAACACAGAAAGGAATATTCTAAAAAATTGAGTAATAAACTTTATACTTATTAAAGTTATATATATTATTAGAATTTTTCATTGATTAAAATTGAAGAATTATTTAACTTGCATAATTTCGATGTCATTACAAAATTCAATTAAATATATTGTAGAGGACTTCCAATTTACTTAAATGGAATAAAAAATTATTAGTATCTACCAAGACATGGTTTTATAAGAATCATTTGAGAAAATATGTTTGGTGTTTTAGTTAATGAGAGCTTTTGATGAGATATATCACTTTAACAACTCTAATGTTTAGCACACAAAAATTAAAGAATATTTCTCTACATTTTCTCATAAAATATTCTATTTTTATCAATATAATAATTACAAACTCATTCAAAAAATGATAAATTTAATAATATTTATTTGATTATTCAATATAATAGTTATTTATTTGATTATTTATTGAAAATTTAAATGTGATATTATTAAATTAATAAATTTAAATTTTCTAAAGCCACCACATGTCAATATAATTTTCTCTCTCTTGATAGTGACCATTATGGTGGAGACTATTATTGACAATCACTACTTATAGTTATTGGTCTAAATCAATATGTATTTATTTTTTTAGTTTTCTTTTAGTATTTTAAAATTCTAACTATATTTGACTTTATATATATATATATATATATATATATATATATATATATATATATATATTTATTGATCTAAAACTTTCAAAATTTGTTATTGACTTTTATTGGAAATCTCTACATATATTTATTGATATGAAATAAATCTTGATAAATGTGAACTCTATGATGACGGACGAGCACTTAAAAATTAGTTATTCAATAATAAATTATCTAAACCTCACTTAAAAGAATTTCTCAAATCATTAATTTCTAAAATAATTTTGATTGTATTATACATATATACTACCAACATTGAAGTTTGAGCCACTCATTAAAAACATTTATGATATATCATAATTATCGAATATTATGGATAAATAAAATTATGTTAAAATTATATTATAAATATTTATAAACATTTAATTATCATAAATATAAATATAAAATAATAAATTATATATAATTAATTTCTCAAAACTATAAAATAATTGTTATAATGATTTACAAATTACAAATAAGTATTATTAACGTTACACAATTTGATCACATGATTTACATAAAACGGGTTATCGCGGAACCATAAAATTTACAAGACTAACAGCTACCCAGCGCTTGTTATACAATGACAACTAGAAGCTTATTATAAACATATTTGCACTGGATTTAATAAACCGACGGTGCTACGCTTCACAAACTAATTATCCCACTCTCTAATCAGTCAGTCGGGTTATAACTGATCCATATTTGGCGAAATCATTATTTTCAAACCAAGTCAAAGATGAAATGAATGAATGTGGGCAGGGCACAATACTTTGGTCAAACCGAGTTATCGATAGAAAATCGGCCGCGTCTACTGTAGAGAATAATAAAGGAAGTTGTGACTATTATTTATAGTGGAATGGTGGTTGCAGAGAATAGTGGTGAAACTCACTAAACTCGATCTATTCAACGACTTAATTTAACTTATTATAATCATTTACAAATTACAAATAAGAGAGTGACGACTACAGGATTCGAATATCTTTGAAGGCGCTTTCATCAGATCACTCTCAAGAAGTTTGCTTATTTTCTCTAAATTGTAATTTTGTTTTTATTAATTCAGTGATACGCGACAATAGTGTAGGATATAAATTTTTCTTTTATCCATGAAAAGCGGGTGAGGTGTCCCTACACCGACTAGCACCCAACTTGTTTTATGACCCATCCATTCAATGGGAATGGATTACATGCTTGCTTACTGGTGAGTCAAAATATAAAATCAATTACTAATCCACGAAAAGAGTTGCAAAATCATAGCCAAGGACCACCTGCAAATGCATATTAATGTACCTTTTTCATACCAAAGAGGACAACCATTCAATTCCGCAATTGATTTAAATTAGGAGTTATTATTGTATTTGTTGATTTCTTCTAATTATCTTTTTCTTTTTCTTTTTTTTAATGTTTTTAAGGCTGAGTTTTATGTTAGAAATGTGAGTGATGTTTTTAAGTTTGTTAAGAGCTTCATTTATATTTTTGGTTTTTTTGTGCGTGTGTTTTTAAATATGTGTGTGTGTGTGTGTGTGTGTGTATTTTTCATTTTTTTGTTTTTGAGTATTTGATGTTAATGAGAGTGTTAATGACACACACACACACACACACACACACACACACACACACACACACACACACAGTTCACTTAGATACGTAATATTTATCAATTATTTATATGAATTTAATGAAAATTCATTTACAATTTAAAGAGATCAATCAATTATTAGAATATTTATCATTTTTTAAAGTTAGTATTTTTCATGTAGCATTTTTGGTACACAATTTAAATTTTTATATGTTATTGGAATTATTTTTAACCATACAATTAATTATTTTTAATATTTTAGAGGCTTGATAATTAGATGACGCTTAAAACCCTAACTAACCCACAACACAAACCCCAAAACATTAATTATTTTCCTTAAATTTCAAATATTGATGTGAATTTAGGCCAAGGAGAAGAAAATCTATTTCACAAGTTAAAGGTATTGCAATGCAAAAGGGAGCAAAGGAATTGAAGATCCAAATTAAACAAACACAATCATTAAAGCATTCTTGGAGTATTTGTCATTTTTAGGCAATGTCACTTTTGCTATGTACATTCATCATTGCTAGCTACCAGTTTTCTAATTAACGTCACTATTACTGTTAAGTGTAAATTTGTGTTGTGATCCTAAAAACTTACCAAAGTTTACAATATTCAAGATTCAATTCTAAACCCAATATGTTTTCCCTAATTATAGAATTAGAGTACCTAATTAAACTTGTACTACTATTTTAATTTTTTCTATTTAAATTAATTGATAGTAATCATGTATTTGTGCCGTAATTTAGTTTTAATCTATTTATCAATATTAAATTTCATTGAACATGCATTTCCTTACATGCTCCATTAAAATTTCACAAAAACTCAATTTATTTTGTGACCCCTAAAATTATATCTAATTCCATATATAATATCAAATCCGAATCTATCTAATTTTTATAAATTCAATTTAATTACATATTCTTAAATTTAATAACACTATCTTCTATGAATATATATTCCTTTAATCATAAGTTTTAATTTATTTAGAAAATTGAAAAATATTCAAATCCTAATATTGTATGTGTGTTATAATTATTAAATCTATCAAAGGTTTAATTCTAAATTCTAAATTTATAATTTTATATTATCCATGAGACTTATTTTGTTCATTCTCACATCCATACTTCAATTTTTTCATTCAACATTTATATAATATATAAGCAATCCCCTTTAATCAATCATGATCAAAACTCTCTTAATGTAAAATGCATAAATACATTATACAACATTCGCATAGTTGTATTATTGTTCATAATTTTCATTTTATTCTACAAAATGTTAGTTTATATGTGCATCATATCTCATGTACTATGTCTTGAATAGAAAATCATGAAGTGCTTAAATGCAATTACATTGTTTTAAAAGTATCATAATTTTAATTTTCATATAATAGAATTAGAAAGCCTTTTTTCACTTTCATTCAATAAAATTGCTTCATGTAATACTTATATTCATGATGATTAAATTATTATGCACTTTTTTCTTGAGATTTTGGTGGGTTGTATGTTTCAATGGTTGAATATTTTATGTTCATTTTATTTTCATAATTTTCAAACCTTAGTTAGGTTATTCCTTAAAATTTTTCCAATATATGTTAGAGTTTCATGTATTCATCGTTTCATTGCCTTCATGCTTGTCACTCATATCATAATTTTATTAGTGAGGTCTCAAATTCTATAAAAATTATAGATCCTTGTGAAGATATGTTCATTTCTAATTTAAATTTTGAGAATTCATGAGCTCATACATTATTATAATATAAATCATACAATATAAATAAAGGTGAGAGCTCGACATACAAATAATTCTTTTCAAATTGTGAATAAACTTTAAGCACTCCTAAAAATATTCCACAAGTTTCTAAAATTATATTACAAACAACCAAATGTTATGGTATTATGGATACGCTTAAAAAATTTGAACCAAAGATATTTGTTATATATTTACTTTAAAAATAGTGAGAAATCAATAACTTTTGAATACAACCATTGTGGTAAAATATGATAATTCAAATAACGATAGATCCTTAACGAATCTAACCCTTAACCAATCTCAAACATGTTGGCATATTATTGACTCTAATATTAATCACTCACCCATAGCATATAATAGACACTGTGACCCCATAATATAAAGAATATTATAAAATTTAAGGGAAGCAACTAATATAATTTTGCATCACATATCCATCTAGCATTGCTAAGATATATCTCATAAAATTTATATACATGAATAAGTAACAAGTTATCTTCATTACTTTAAAAAATATATAAAAGACAATATATATTATTTATATGTACTCAAACTTATATTCATAGGCCAATGTTTATAATGTTTAAAAAATAAATTTACAAAATATACATAGAATATGCTAAAATTTAAGAATGACCCAAACATTCTAAAATGTCTTAAATGAGTGGTTAAGGGTCTTACTCATAGATTTTCCCCCAAAAACTTACTCATAATAAATATATCCAGGTAGAATTATTCTAAAAACTACTATGAAAATTTTATGTATATTCCTATTTGATTATTTTCTAGCTCATCAAACATGTATGTCCTTTATATTATCTTGACACATATATTTATGCGTAGTACTCACATATGTGATTCATTAATTTTGTATGCTTTGTGAAACATTTACATCCATATTATTTATGCACTCTTTTAGCCTTCCCTCCTCTTTATGTGTAACCTATCATACGTGCATATTATTGTTCATATTCTTATAAAACCCACATATACCTTGCACAACCGTTATACTTAGTCAAAATCTTCATAATAATTACATATGTGAAATATCAGGGCCAACATTCCCCCATTATTAAACATTTGTTTATCCTTAGACAAGAATTCATTGTTCTAATTTGTCTTCAACATCTTTTTCCATGCGTTAATTCCCACTTTTGACAATATTTTTGAAGTTTTATAGAACCCTTTTACTCAATGGGATCTCAAATTTCTCCCATTTCTACATGGCATTCCTAATATTATGCTAAATTATCATTACCTTTTTAGACATATCCTTCAACAACATCGTATCCTCAAGGCTAGTGTTGACCAATTTTGCCCACAGGCAAAATTTTGGTCACCTTCCTCCCCTGCTGTTTAATGCCAATCATCTTTAGATTGCATAAGTTCAACACAATTTTCATTCGGCCATGGTTCTAGCTTTGGTTCAGCCCCTTGGTTCAATCGGCACTTGGTTCATCCATCGCTTGGTTCAAAATCTCGATTCAACAAACGTTGAACCGTTGAACCATTGAACCATTTTTGGTTTAATGGGTTTGGTTCAAAGGAAGAAGTTCAACAGCTTGGTTCGATCTCTTGGTTCAAAGGCAAAAGTTCATCAGCTTCGATTCATCGATTCATTGGCATGCAATGGTTGAACCAATTGAACCATTGAACCATTTTGGTTCAATGGGTTCCGTTCAATGATTTGGTTCAATGAAAAGTTCAACGAAGGTCATCGGGCTTGGTTCAACAGAAAATCGGCACGCTTGGTTGAACCCTTGAACTGTTGAACCATTTTTGGTTCAACGGCTTGGTTCAAGGGTATGTCCTTGGCCGAAGGGCAGTCTTCAAAGTTCAAGTGCCCTTTCAAAGGGCAGACACTCTAATTGTAAAGGATCTGGGTAAGTCTTTCAAAATTTGTCTAAGTCCCAAATTCTGTCAAAACTCTGAATTTCTTCGGGCGCGTTTCAAATACAAAGGGTGGGGGCCGAGGAGAATTTATGTAGACTTTTTGTCTATGAGAAATTGTCTGTGGACAAAAGTCTGTGAAAAAAAAAGCAAGGTAAAGATAAACCCAGGGAAATTGACCTGGGGATATTGTCCACAAACAATTTGTCTGCGGGAGCCCGAGAGACCGTCCAAGGCACAGAGGACTTGCCGAAGGACCCCGAAGGGTAGATGCCCTTGCGGGGGACTTCCAACCAAATTCAAAAGGACCCTTCCCTTCGAGAAGGTGATAGAGACAAAGCAAGGCAAGGAAATGCCCGTAAAGGCCAGCAAGGACCTGATGACGTCTCAGAGGACGTCAAGTTTAACAGAGCCAGATTGCCATTGGTTTTCAAGCGATGACATTTGGGAAGATGTCAAATTAAAGAGGATGAAATATCTGTTGGTTTCTAAAAGCATGACGGCCATGTGAATGTCAAAATTAGTGAAGTGGAGTAGCTGTTTGCTTTTAAAGTAAAGGGGCACCAACCATGGGAAAAGGGGCTAGAATGCAGTGACCTGCTAAGAATGTTCACCCCGAGGGCCGAAAGAGTTAGAAGCACCAAAATAGGAAAAGGAAAAAATCCTAGGTGACAAAGCAGGAGAATGACAGGGTGCAGGAAGGGATGAAGCAGTCCAAGTGGCAAGGAGAAAGGCAATTTATTACCTGTTAATCCCCAAATGGTGCAAACAGCAAACAACATGGCTCATGCATTTAAAAAGGGGACTAATCTCAATCTATTTGTAGAAAAGAGGTGCAGTCTATGTTTCCACATTAATGCTCAAATGCCAAAGTCCAATTCCATGATTATACAGCATGGTTCCAACAGGCTTCTTCTAGAAAGATGACATTGGCCATAGTGTTTTCCTCTTCCCAATGAGGAGACACGATGGGCCAATTGGTCAAAGAAGCACCAAGTTCCCTTATCCTTTCTTCTCCTATATATTTGTGAACTTGTCATTTTGTAATCATCTTCCACATTTTGCTAAGGTGTAGCCCTGGCAAAATTTCCACCTGAATCAAATAAAAGTAGTTTTTACCTCCATTTAGATAGATGTTTTAGAGTATGTCTTGAGTGTTTTTTTTGTGTTCAGTCATTGTTTTTTGATGCTCTCATAGATTCAACACCAGCATACCTGTTATCTACAAGGTGCCATCTCTGTAGCTGATAGGAGAAGAGCAGTATTTGAGAAGTGCAAAATAGAGGAAGTTACTACATGATTTTGCATCTCATAGCACCTTTGGTGAACCTCCATTTTTTGTATTTCCCATTAAGGCCTCCATGCTAGTTTCTAACAACCTGGTCCCTCTGCCAAGTGTGAAGTGTATGTATGCATTTGTCTGATTTCAAGAGTGGATGTGTGAAGGTTGACTTATTTTGGTGCATCACCTCTTTAGAGTAGTTTATTTTCCTGCATCTTTCTCCCTTTTCATCCCCCCTTTTTATATACCTATATATGTATGAATTAGCACTTGCTAGAACAAACACGATGCATCAAAGGGAGTTAGCCCTTATCTAGAGACTCTCCCCTCTAGCTTCACCGGTCCCACAGGCAAGAGGGGAGTTTCCATGTTGCGAGGAGAAGGTAGGAGCTCGGCCTCCTGTTAAGGGTGTAATTTTCTCATGTCAACGGTTCTGGCATGCCCAGTGGGACCAATTGGGATAGATTTTATCTAAAGAGTTGAAGAATTTTTGGTGTGTTCTTCAACCGACCAGCCTTTGGAGGCTTTTACATCAACACCAATGGCGACTCTGAATTGAATCTACTAGTTAAGCAACTCGGTGCCATTCAAAAATCATTTTTGTATGTATAATTATTTTGCATAGAATTATGGACCTTGTATTCCTTCATATGACTATGATCAGGCTCCAAATATTTATGCAATCCCCTCAAGCAGCTCTCCTAGTTGCCCTGCAATGATAAGGGAGGTGGCACTAGAGTTTGAGAGGCAGATAATGGAGATTAACAGACTAGAGGAGCAATACAAATATCAGCAAGAGTTGAGCTTTGAAGAGGAGTGTTTGTTTAAGCAAGCACAGGCCTTGCAATCCATAGAAGAGGAGCTAGCAAAATGGAGAAATCAATTTTTTCAAGGCAGTCAATCTTGCGTGCCCCTTCCTAATCTAAAGAAAGCCCCCTCTTTTATGCCAAATCCTTTTTATCAGATTGCACTTGCTCACTCCAACTCATCAAATACATTTGCTCTCAATCCCGTGCACCTGGCTTTCCAACACCAGAGGGCATCAGAGCAACCTCCCATGGAGATGAACCTTTTGAACTACTTAGATTATGAATCTTCAATTGGGGGAGTACCACCAACTAGCATGTCCCTCTTCTAGAGACTCTTCCAGTGCATCGACATTCTCTTCCTTGCATTCCTCAACCTCCCCAAGTCTTTCAACATGATGTGCAGGTTCCAAGTTAGAGGAAGGAATGCCAAGAACCAACCCAGAGCCTTGAAGAGGATGATGTTGGTGATCTCCAAGAAAGGCTCCTCCAAGAAAATATAGCTAGGATAATTGTAGAGTTGGAGTCCCAAACAAGATTCCTCAGCCAACGTGTGGTGGACCTATCTAAACCCAGCCTATCCACACACCTCCAAGAGAGATATCAAGCCACACCTGATATTGATGAAGTGCTGACCAAGTGGAAGGAGGAGAATCATTCGATTCTAGCTCAAGGACTGCCTCCTCTTCCACATGTTTTCTCCACTTCACCCCTTCTCAAGGAGGAACCTATTCTACAAGAGGTGAGTGAGGAGCAGAAGATCCAATCTACAATTCTCCAGGGAGACTTCATGAGTACGGATGAGGAGGAGATCACTTTAAGTGACAAAGAGGAGCATGGACAATCTCTTGTTCATGCTTTGAATGATTTGTTTGAAGTCATGGAGACAGGCTATGCTATTCTTCAAGAAGGCCAAAAGGGAGTAGAGGATGAGTCTGACAGAGCCTGCAATGAAGTAGAAGGAAATGGATCAGACCATGATACATTGCAGAAGGAATGTATAAATCAAAGGGCTTATGGTGATGAGCCAACAACCATTGATTTCTTGGTGAGGAGCACCAATATGAAGAACCAGTATTTAATAGGCCTCCAGGGACAAGAAGAGTACATATATATTGGAGGCATGTTTGAATCTGATCCACTCGAATTCTAGCCAAACTAGGTGACTAGAAAGAGGAGTAGGTCACCAACTCTCTTCTTCATTTAGCTACTTGCCTGGCACCATACGTCTTCTTGCCAAGAAGGGGACTTAAGAAATTTTCATTTCAATCTAGGAGGGAGGCGAACATTCCTGGTTAGTTGTATATAGTAGTTTGTTTTTAGTTTCTTTTCTTTCTTTCCCTAAGTACAGTTGTATAGGTAGCATTTTTAGCCCTGTGTGTTTCCCTTTGCGTGTGGGGTAAAGGCTTCATGTTTTATTCTTGGATCTTTGGGGCTGTTGCCAACTCTTTCATGGCTACATCTAACTCCACACCCAATGGAATGCAAGGCAACTGGGTTCTAAGCATGGCAGGCATGCTTCCCCTGTGAGTCACCAATCTGTTGACCAATTTTGCCCCTAGGCAAACTTTTGGTCACCTTCCTCCCCTACTGTTTAATGTCATGGTTCAAGCTTTGGTTCAACCCCTTAGTTCAATTGGCACTTGGTTCATCCATCGCTTGGTTCAAAATATTGATTCAACAAATGTTGAACCATTGAACCATTGAGCCATTTTTGGTTTAATGGGTTTGGTTCAAAGGAAGAAGTTCAACGGCTTGGTTCGATCTCTTGGTTTAAAGGCAAAAGTTCATCAGCTTCGGTTCATCAATTCATTGGTGTGTAATGGTTGAACCAATTGAACCATTGAACCATTTTGGTTTAACAGGTTCAGTTCAATGGTTTGGTTTAACAAAAAGTTCAACGGAGGTCATCGGGCTTGGTTCAACCAAAAATTAGTGCACTTGGTTGAACCCTTGAATTGTTGAACCATTTTTGGTTCAACGGCTTGGTTCAAGGGTATGTCCTTGGCCGAAGGGTAGTCTTCAAAGTTCAAGTGCCCTTCTGAAGGGTAGGCACTCCAATTGTAAAGGATCTGGGTAAGTCTTTTGAAATTTGTCTAAGTCTCAAATTCTGTCAAAACTCTGAATTTCTTCAGGCGCATTTCAAATACATAGGGAAAGGGCCGAGGAGAATTTCCACAGACTTTTTGTTCATGATAAATTATCTACAGACAAAAGTCTATGGAAAACAAATCAAGGCAAAGACATACCTGGGGAAATTGACACAGGGAAATTATCTGCAGACAATTTGTTCGCAAGAGCCCGAGAGATCGTCCAAGGCACAGAGGACCTGCTGAAGGACCTTGAAGGGCAGATGCCCTTATGGGGGACTTTTGGCCAAATTCAAAAGGACCCTTCCCTTCAGGAAGGTGATATAGACAAAGCAAGGCAAGGAAATGCCCGAAAAGGCCAGTAAGGACCCGATGATGTCCTAGAGGATGTCAAGTTTAACAGAGCCAGATAGCTGTTGGTTTTTAAGTGATGACATTTGGGAAGCCATCAAATTCAAGAGGATGAAATATCCGTTGGTTTCCAAAAGCATGACGGCCACGTGAACATCAAAATTAGTGAAGTGGAGTAGCCATTTGATTTCAAAGCAAAGGGGTGCCAACCATGGGAAAAGGGGCTAGAATGTAGTGACCCGTTAAGAATGTTCACCTTGAGGGCTGAATGAGTTAGAAGTGCCAAAATAGGAAAAGGAAAAAATCCTAGGTTACAAAGTAGGAGAATGACAGGGTGCAGGAAGGGACAAAGCAGTCCAAGTGGCAAGGGGAAGGTAATTTATTGCTTGTTAATCCCCAAATGGTGCAAATAGTAAATAGCATGGCCCATGCATTTAAAAAGGGGACAAATCTCAATCTCTTTGTAGAAAAGAGGTATAGTCTATGTTTCCACATTAATGCTCAAATGCCAAAGTCTAATTTCATGATTATACAGCATGGTTCCAGCAGGCTTCTTCTCGAAAGATGACATCAGCCACAGTGTTTTCCTCTTCCCAATGAGGAGACGTGATGGGCCAATAGGTCAAAGAAGCACCAAGTTCCCTTCTCCTTTCTTATCCTATATATTTGTGAACTTGTCATTTTGTAATCATCTTCCACATTTTGCTAAGGCGTAGCCTTGGAAAAATTTCCACCTAAATAAAATAAAAGTAGTTTTTACCTCCATTTGGATAGATGTTTCAGAGTATGTCTTGAGTGTTTGTTTTGTGTTCAGTCATTGTTTTTTGATGCTCTCACAAGTTCAACACTAGCATACATGTTATCTACAAGGTGCCATCTCTGCAGCTGACAGGAGAAGAGCAGTATTTTAGAAGTGAGAAATAGAAGAAGTTACTACATGAGTGTGCATCTCACAACACCTTTGGTGAACCTCTATTTTCTATATTTACCATTAAGGCCTCCCTGCTAGTTTCTAGCAACCTGGTCCCTCTACCAAGTGTGAAGTGTATGTATGCATTTGTCTGATTTCAAGAGTGGATGTGTGAAGGTTGACTTATTTTGGTGCATCACCTCTTTAGAGTAGTTTGTTTTCTTGCATCTTTCTCCATTTTCATCCCCCCCTTTTTATATACCTATATATGTATGAATTATCACTTGCTGGAACAAACACGATGCATCAAAGGGAGCTAGCCCTTATCTAGAGACTCTCCCCTCTAGCTTCGCCGATCCCACAGGTGAGAGGGGAGTTTCCATGTTGCAAGGAGAAGGCAGGAGCTCGACCTCCTGCTAAGGGTGCAATTTTCCCGTGTCAACAGTTAGTATTGTAATTATGATTTAGTTCATCAAATGCCATATTATAGGATGTGTACACTTTGTCTAGGTAGTCTTTCTAATGGATGGGTTCCATCTAGCATTAACCTCCTCAAATGTAGTAATGAAGTGTTTATATCATGCCAATGATGGGAACATGTTGTCTAGGTGTCAGATGATTCAGGTTAGCATGGAAAAAATACATGAAATCATAAGACTTCCCAATGAAGGAGAAAGTGTGTACATTTACTTGCTAAAAGAAACTAAGATCAATCATATCCATGATATGTTAGATTTTAGAAGATGAGGATAATGGATGGTATTAGGTGACCATATCCAATTACTAGTACCTCTTAAGATTAATTTCTCATGTTTGTGCCCCACCTTCATACCATTCATTCTACATTGTATATATTTTAATATTTTACCAAATAATTAGTTTAGTCAAGCAATTAAATTAAAAAACAAGTTCCATTTGTAATTTAAATTTATTTCCAAGGGAATAAGAATAATATTAGTACTATACCAACTAACACATTCATCTCCATTTCAACATGTTATAATTCCAAATTAGCCAACAATGCCATATTTATCACATTTCCAAGTCTTTATATTGCAATTAAAATGAAAAATAAAATAACTTGAAGTTTTTTTTAAAAAAAATACTATTTCCCAAAATTTCTCATAGTCAACAAAGAAAGAATAAACATAATCATACTAATGAGTTTCTCAAGCATGGTAGAATAAAGGTTAAGATATCCTATCAAAACTTCATATACTCAATCATGAAACTTTAAATGTATAAATTATAAAGTTAGTGAGATACATGAATGCATTTTCATCCAAACCCTTCCAATAAATACATCAAAAAATCCTTCTAATCATAATAAATAAACATATAACAGTCTTACCAACACTTAATTGTAAAAAATACAATCATGTAAATAACCTCAACCATAACATTGACTCTATTAATTTGCACATTTTTTTCTATGAATCAATATTATAGTTAACATAATGCAAGGGTGCAGTCATATGTCGAAGTCTATGTGCAATGTGGCAAAACATATTTAAGACACATTTTAAGAATTAAAAGTAATCATGTTTGTTTGAATATAAATTAAAATAATTATAGATTTAACCTATCCATGCATTTAATAATTAATATACAATGTCAATCAATCATTCTTTCACTTTTAAAAAAAATCTTGAATTGAATCCAAAAAGTACAATAATATATGTATAACCAAACTAGTGCTCATCTAAATAACAAGGTTTCATTTCTGATGTTGATACTAAATTCAAGATAAATTTTCACATTAATATAAATTATAACTTCAAAATTTTATTTGATTTAATACAATTGAAAATATTGTTACTAATCTCTACATGAGTAAAACTTCACAAATTTACCTTTGAAGTGCTTCATCCAAGGACTTAATAATTGAAATTATATCATGGATGAAAATAAAACTTAAGATTATCTTAGCCATAACCATATATAACTCCAAGATCTTCACTCAACTCTAGGAACACAAAGCAATTAAGCATAGTTTAATAATTTTTTCATGGATATTGATCAAGGTTTTACTTGGAGAATTCAAGAGCAAGGAATTCACCATTTCATTATAAAATTATTTAATTGGAAACCATTACAATATACATTGAATTTAATAACTTGGGGTTTATATTTTAAATGACATACAAATTATTAAAAATAATCCATGCATCATGTTTGACACAACCAAGCTCAATTTTATTTACTGAACCACAATTTCAATTCATTGTGTTCATAGCTCTATTTCATTAATAAGATAAAAGATTAAGAATTTATACATTATTTTTATAAAAAAAAAAAGTTTAACCCTTATGAATTGAATAAGAGAAAACCACTAATGTCACCCAAAAAAAATCAAAAATATGATTCAATGACCCTAGTTATTCAAATGTACACTTATGATGCTATATGCAAAGCATGTTATCTTAACCCCAATAAATGCATAATCAAATAATAACCAATTATATATGAAGATTCATTTCATTAAATCCAAAACATTGTGGACCAACTAAACTCATCAACCATCCCATTATGGTTCTTACTTAATATACTATCTTTATGACATCATTTTCTTGTTAAGAAAGTAAATTAAAATGCAATAGATTTATGTAGAGACAAGTTTACATGAACAAACTAATTCATTGAATGAATATGACAAGGATTTTCAATTTTCATGGAGTGTTTAATTCAAAATAAGGTAATTCAATAATTACATAATCATCACTTAATTTTGCTAAGGTCCAAACATTAAGAAAAAATTAAGATACCAAATATGCTAATATTTCAAGCAAACATTAAATTCCTAAGTGAATTGTTACAATAAAATTTTGCTTTTATGAATCTCATATGTAACAAGAAAACACATTAACTTTTAAAAAATCACACAAAATCTCAAGTGTAATAAAATAATTAATATTATTTTAATAGTTCTTAGGATAACATTTCATAGATCTTCCATACAAAATCACATAACAAAACTCATGCCATGAGGCTCATTGATGCCACTTTCAACAATGCTACAACTCAGATAGATATTATGGGTGGTTAATCCATTCATAAAAAAGCGCTTTACTAACATAGAAACAAATTTACAAACATGGAATAATCCCATAGGAATTTTATATCCATTAATTCCCAATCATAGTGGATTACTCATTTCTTCCTTTTAACAAAGTCTTCATGGAGTTTGGAGGCCCTTTAATATATATATATATATATATATATATATATATATATATATATATATATATATATATATATATATATATATATATATATATATATATTTTGATGGGGGGGAGGAGTCATTCTTGTTCATAAATTGAGTAACTAATTCCTTTTTATCTAGATTTTTATTAATTTACATGCAAGGCAAAACATCGTATTAAACCCATGCATACTATTAAATCCAATGAAAAATTAGCTAACTATTTTTATTTTATAAAAATAAGTCATGCGTACTGAGCTTAGACAATCACAATGATAAAATAATTTAATTTAAATATTTCACAACCAAATATAATAAAAATAAGTGAGTAGATTTATTAGCCAACTTTGTATTTAGCCCAATCAAAAAAGGGAACACCACATTTAATTGTTTAAACAAATAGAAGAGTATTCCAACCCACAATACCATTTTCACATTTAAAATTAGTATGATTATAACTCTTAATCGACATAATAATAAAGGTAATTGTATGAGATGTTCTAATCTAAACCAAAATCTGATCAAGCTAACATTAATCAAAATAAAGAATAAATTTCAATCATTCTAAACAAAATGAATTTTGTATTCCATAAATTTCTTTATTAAACATCTTCTTAAGTATTGATAATTATTATATTATACATGATAATTTAAATAAGAACCAATTTTAGAATTCTCAAACCTCCTATCCTTATTATCAAGGCTTAAGACAAGTTCTAATAGGAAACTCATACTCTAAGTTGATACTTTCGTAGTAGGAGTATTGAGACAACTAAAGCCTTGATGTAAGGATATAAACACAAATGGATATACTATTTTAAAAGTTTAAAACATAGCATAAAACAAATAATAAAAACATTTCGTAATATTCATACAACCCTGAGTATTAAGTAAAAATTCATATCAAGGTATTATATTTTCCCAAGAATTAATAATGACATAAAATAACCATAATTTTATGCACAATAGAATTTTTTACAAGAATATACCTACCTCTATATATATAAGTTTGTCATTGATCCAGGAAGAGTCAAACAAGGTTAATGTAGTGTATAATCATACTTGATATAGGTGGCAATTTTTTTTAAAAAATAAGTTGATACAAATTACAAATTTGGGTATTAAGTGAAAGATAAGGTAAAAATCTACTTTGATGATCCCATTAGTAAGCATTTATAAATAAAAGGGAAAGGAGATCAAATTACTCACAAACCATTTTTAACTATATAAAGTGCATTACAAAACATTAATTTTATCATCATTAAATATATTTTTTCAAATTATAATAATAATGGATGATAAAATAGATTATTTTCAAATAAGTGTTTTAATTTTGAGACTTCTTTTATCTAAACTGAATACTATAGGATGAAATGCCAATCTTAGTGAGATTAGCTACAAATTTATAAGAAAAATTATTATAAGCTATTATACATAAAAATAATTAGTAGCAACCAAATTAATATCCATATAATTTAATAAGAATTATTTTAAAATTAAAAATAAATGAGCCTTCCATAAGCTAGGATATTTTACACACATAAAAAGATCATTAAGAACCAAACTAATATCCATATACTTAAATAAGAATAAATTTAAAACTAAGAATAAATGAGCCTTCAAAAATCTAGGATCTTATGCATGGCATCAAGTAAACATGAGTCAATTAAATCTAATAATGTATAATTTAGTAAACTATAAACCACCTGTCCATGCATATCAAGTCTTGGGTATAAAAGACCTACAATTCCATCATAGATAATTCCAAAATCAATGTTATCCTTAAATAATGTTTACCACATATAAAACACTTTTTAATCATGAGAATCAATAATAATACTAAGCCATTCTTATCAATACCATAACGTTAATGAACTTATACAATATAAACAATTTCATAAAAATCCCTAACTCAATAATAGAACAAAAATCAATTAATTCTGTTTCATAAACCTTTAGGTATGAATTAATATGTCAGTAAAACTCTCTCAAAACCCTTGTAATCAAGAAAAATAAAATTGTATGTCAATCAATTCATACTTGTAAATATAATAAATAATCTTTCATAAACAATCCACCAAAAAAACTACCAAAAAATTAGTCATAGTTCTTTATCCAAATCTAAAATAAGGCTAATATCACAACTCTATATGGATTCTACATAGAAATTACCATTATATCAAATTGTATTTTTCAAATAAAAATTATAATTTAAAAAAGTTAGTTTTTCTATGGTATATCACCCACATAAGCATAATTTTTTACATAAATTATAAGTTAACACTCCAACCAGATCTTGTTCTCTATTTTATTAAATAAGATTCAATATTCTAAAACTAGTAATACTCATATCCAATACGATGAAACAATAGTGAATGGTGATAGTTTATATTTTATGAAAAACTTGGAGTAGATTGAGTAAAACCCAATCAAACATTTTAATTTAAGGTTCAACCCTACCAAGGGTCCAAATAGTCAATCAAGACTTTAGAAATTATAATAGATAATTTTGTAATCTAATGCACCCTAATTCATCTTCCATTCATGCTAACGATTATAATATGTCAATGATTTTAAACCCTATGCAAAAAAATCAAAATCAAATGCATTCATATTGGAAAAAATAGCCAAGACACCACATGGGTGCTTCACTAAAAATCAAACATGAACAATGTCATCCTAGAGGTCATGAACAGTGAGAAGAAAATTCCCTTGACTTGTATTCATAGGGTAAATTATATATATATATATATATATATATATATATATATATATATACCCAAATTTACATACAATGTAACTAATATATCTGTGCATATGTATACTCATGATCACATTAGTATACAAATGAATACTTTAACTTAAAGTTAAACCCAAGGTTTGGGAGAATATTAAATATTCTGATTTAGACAATACTCAAATAAATATTAGCTTAAGGTTCAAAGGAAAATCCATTCCTGAAAAATCAATGTTCTCACTTTGTTCCTTGTCTCGTAAATTACTTATACATGTTTTATTTTGGCACAAGTTACCACTTAAAAACTAGAACATAGATGCCCTCAACAAGGTATACCTTCAATTTATACACAATGAGTGCCTCCAAATCAAAAATATTATTTTCCATATAACGTAACATATATATAATAATAATTTAGTTCCATAATTACCTCATTCAATTTTCCCACAAATCCCCCAAACCCTAACATATCACCATTGCCTCTAAAATAAGGTCAACAATACACAAGGTTGAGAATAAGACAAAAATGTAATTGAAAGCAACAAGACTTAATTAAGTTTCAAATTATATTCAATAAAATAATAATTAACTCTTTGACCTTTGATAATCTCTAAGTTTAATCAATAAAATAAATCACTTTCATGATCTTGACTAGGCATTTCAATAAAATGATTAATATTGACCTTAATCAAGGTCTAAATAAGGAATAATAATTAATTTCATGCATTTTAACCATATTTTTTATTTTATCACCAGTTGAAAAAAAAAATACCATCAAGACTTCTTTTTCTAAATATATCAACCAAGTCAGAACTGTGACTAAGTCATTGGACCATAATTGCCAAGACCAACAAACAATATGAAAATACTAACTAGTTATTTCAAACAACATAACACACAATAAAACCAAATATTACTTAAGATAAACAACATAATTATTTGTGTACACAATCACCTTATGTCAATGATGAAATCTTAACTACATAGTATCACAATATAGTATTTAATGCCACTTAACATCTTTCAACCTTACTCATACAAGATCATAGCTTTGAGGTGTTTCCTTGACCATTAGTCTGACATTTAAATCCATTTCTGAGTTATCAAAGGTGCTTATTAAAACAACATTATCCATAGTGATGCTTCCTTTCAAAATTAAAATTCATTTCATCCTTCATTCACATATGATGATCAACAGTGGAACTTGTTAGGAACTTCTTGGAAAAGCACATAACTACCCAAGATAACCAGTTATTCACAAGAAATATATTTGATTCTTTGGGGGCTATGACATTATCACCACCTTAATAAGACAACATTTTGGTTCCTTAGGAAATAATTTTAGGTATTTGGTCGTTCACACCAATTTTTGGGCCTTAAAATTTCACTTAATACTATGCATGAAACAAGTATTCCGAAATTGTTTAAAATTAACAACAAAATTTTAAGTCAACAATCTTGGAAACAGGCTAAATTTTCTATGTAATTCCACCTTATGTATAAAAAGGCCTTTAACCATACTTTTAAACTATTACATCAAGTCATAACTATACAATTCAACTAAAATATCAATAATAATTACAACTTAGTGCAACATATTTTCAAAAACTATAAAATGTCTAGAGTATAACATAATAAAAAAATATTCTACATATGCCAAAGGTGATACAATAGACCTGGTTAATATTATTTAATTTCATTCATGAGTTAGTGAAACGTCTTGCACCAACCACAATAAACATCATAAAATCCATAAAAGTCATTTACGTGCAACCTCATGGATTTAATGCATGTTCTCCTTAATATTATGAGCTCATGATGGTTCAAGGTAAACAAAACCACCATCAAATGGCAACCACCAAGGTCCTCTAACCATTCACCTATTCACTCATTCAAATTTCAAAGGTGGGTACGTAGGATTTTAATACAACCTAATTAGAACTTTCCATTACCCATTATAAGGTAAAATACAAGACACAAAAATCACTTATTATGCTTAATAGAATCAAAACAAACCATGATTCAAAATAAAATTACCAACCTAAACATGGTTGTCTTAGTTTAATAAGTATATACCTTCTTGTGAGTAGTTTGATAATTAACAATGCCAACCAACATATACCGACCAAGTACCTAAATTTTTTTAGCATGTAGAACATTGTAATTCATTTATAGGATTTAAAAAGGGGACATAATGACATATTAACAAGTAAACCTCTCTACTTTTTATCATGAAAATCATTTGTTCATGCTATAAATTAACATATTAGATGAGATAATTTTATCAAAACAACAAAATAACTGTCAATAACCTTTGGTTTTAGACTTATTAAAATGTAAATTAGTGTAATCACACTAGTTTGAGCTAGGAAAACTAAAAACACTAGAAGAATATTAGTTGTTTCAAATCATTAAGAAAATGTCAGTAGTACTTACTGAAAGTAGACTATTAGTCAAATATTTCTAGCTTCTCAAAGATAAAAAGTGCCCACTTTCCTTACATCACTAAATGAACTAACACTTATAACAATAAGTTTGAGGCTAATTTCCCCCCCAAGTATGTACACTTGAGAAAGGATAGTACTATACTATTATTATAAGAGTATAAGTTTCCATATAAATAACTAGGTCCTTATAACAATAACTCAATGCCACATTTTATTAAAAACATAGTTTTTCCTTAATTAAGAAGTAACATTCAATAACATCAAATTAATGATTCAAAACTACCACATATCAATATTATGGCATAAATTAATTACTTATATCATTCATGAGGTAGCCTTACATTAGCAGCGATAATCAGGCTAGGAGAAAATTCTTCAAACTTGCCCTAATACTAAGAATTTCATACCTTCATGTGCCTTGTTTAAACACTCATTAGCTCATATAAAAGAACACCATTAATATGATAGATCATAGTTTAAATCATATACTATTTTAATAATTATAATGTTACAATTCCATAATGTTTATCTAAAATAACATGTTCTACTATATCAAATCAGAATGGATCAAGAATGGATCAACATACCAAAAATGCTACATTAGTTTTACTAAGGTCCTAACATCAAGAATGGATCAACATACCAAAAATGGATCACACAATCATTCCATATAATCATACATTAGTTTTACTAAGGTCCTAACATCAATAATGGATCAACATACCAAAAATGCTAATATTTCAAGTAACCGTTAAATTCCCAAGTGAACTATTACAAGGAAATTTTCCTTCTAAGAATCCCATATGCAATAATCAAGCATAATAACCTCTTATAAATAATTCAAGTGTAATGAAATGGTTTAGATTATTTCAACAACTCATGATAATACTTCATAAATATTCCATAAAAAACCACATAATAAAGCTAGTGCCCTGAGGCTCATCAATGCCATTTACAATAATGCTACAACTTAGATACATAGTATAATTGGCTACTTTTATCATGAACAAGAATTTTATTAACATAAAAACCAATTTCTGAACATGAAGTAATCCCCTAGTTTATTTATAGCCATTATAGTCCAATCATAGTGGATTATTCATTTATCCCTTTAACAAACTCTTCATAGAGTTTGGAATCCATTTATTTTATTTTTTTTAGTGAGGCAATCGTGCTTATTGATCAAGTGAGTAACGAATTCATTTTTTATCTATTTTTTTTATTAATTTAAATTTGAGGTAAACATATTACTAAACCCATGCGTACCAATAATTAATAAAAGATATATATTCCAATAAAAATTTAGCTCATTACTTTGCTTGTATAGTAATAAGCTATGGGTACTAGGCCTAGACAATAAAAATGATAAATAAAATCAATTTGAAGATTTAAAAATGAAATATAATAACAAAAAGTTGGTAGATTTATTGATTAGGATTATATTAAACCCAACCAAAAAAGGAAACAAAACATTCAGTTGTCCAAACAAATAGAATAAAGTAGTCTAACCCACAAGACTGATTTTGTGTCTAAAACTAAATATGGATGTAACTCTTAATCAACATAATTATCAAGGTAATCATATGAGATGTTCTAATCTAAACCAAAATGTGAGTAAATTAACATTACTCAAAATAGAGAATAAATTTCAACCAATCTAAACCAAACTAAAATTGTAATTCAATCAATCTAGTTGTTAAACATCTACTTAAACAATGATAGAGATTAGATCAGACATGACACTTTTATAAGAACAACATTTAGTATATTGAAAACTCCTATCCTTATTAGTATGGCTTCATACAAGTTCCAAAAATAAGATCATAAATTAAATTAATATCTTCACAATAGGGGTATAAATTTGGCTAAATCCTTAATACAAGAAAATAAACATAGAAGGCTATAATATTTTAGAACATTCAAAACATAACATAAACTAGAATAACATGTCAACATGTCATAATATTCATGCAACCTTGATTTTTGGGTAAACATTAAAATCGAGGTATTATCTTTCCCCAAGGAGTAATAATGACACAAGATAACCCAATTTTAATGCATGAGAGTATTCTATATAAAAGTACACCTACCACCACATAAACTAGTTTATTACTAATCTAAGAAGAATAAAAAAGGGCTTATGTAGTGTATAATAATTCCTAGGATAGGTGTCAATGATCTAAAAATTTATGTGAATATGAAACTAAAGATTAAAATACTAAGTGAAAGATAAGATAAAGATCCAATCAAATGATCCATTAGTAAGCATTTACAAATAAAATGGAAAGGTAACCAAATTACTCATTAACTAGTTTTAACTAGGGAAAGTGCATTACAAAACATTAATTCAATCATCATTAAATAATTTATCTCAAAGTATAATAATAATTCATAATGAAATAGATTATTTTCAAATACATGATTTAATTATAGGAATTATTTTAACTAAACTAAGTACCATGAGATTGACACAATTAGGTGCCCTTTTTAGTGGGATTAACTACAACTTTAAAATATACATAACTATACAAAATTTATATAAGATGATATAAAAAAAGGATCAACAAAAATAAAAATATGATACATATAACTCAATAAGAACAAATTTAAAACCAATAATAAATGAGCCTTCATAATTTGGTATCTTGTACATGGCATCAAATAAACATGAGCTAGTTAAAGTTAGCAATGCATAATCTAGTAAACCATAAACCACACATATATGAGTATTGGGTCTTAGGTATAAAAAACATATAATTGCATAATAGATAATGCCTAAACTAATGTTATACCCAAATAATGTTTACCACATATAAATCAATTGTTAATGTTGAGAACTAATAATAATACTATGTCATCCTTACCAAGACCATAATTTCAATGAGTTTACAAATCAAGAATAATTTCATGGAAATCCCTAACTAAAATAATAGAACATCAATCAAATGATATTTTCTATTATTTTTTCCATAAGAATTTAGTCCTGAAATAAGATGTAAGTAAAACTCTCTCAAAACCCTTATAATCAAGAAAGATAAAATTAAAAATCAATCAATTCATACTTGTAAACATATTCAATAATACTTCATAAAAAATCCACAAAGAAACTATAAACAATACTATTCATAGTTTTTAATAAAAAAAATAAGGATAATATAAAAACTCTATATGGATTCTATATAATACTTACAATTATACCAATACTATCTTAGTCAAATAAAAAGTGTACTCTAAACATGTCAATTTTCCTATAGTACATCAATTATATAAGCATAACTTTTTACACAAAATCTAAGTTAACACTCCAAATAGAGCTCATTATTTGTTTTACCATATAATATTAAATATACTAAAACTAATAATATTTTTATCCAATATAAATAAATAACATTAAATGAGATAGTTCTATGTATGCAAAAACCTTAA